>JAJBZI010004298.1:0-20943 GCA_021234465.1 Dendrobium hybrid cultivar
AGATTTAAATCAGAATTTGACTATTAATAGAACACAATGGAGAAAAAAATGATTCATGTAACCGACCCCACGTAGTGGAATAAAGGCTTGATGTTGTTGATGTTGTTGTTAGTGGTACCCTATTGAAGTACATAATTGTGTATTGATATAAACTACAATCAAATGAAATAAAAAGCAAATACACAGTTACGCACTCCTGCATTGCATGGAAAAATGTGACTAGTGAAAACGTACGAACAGGAACATCTCTAAAGACTGATGCAGAAGCTCCATATGAATGTTGCATAAAAATAAAAAAGGAAAAGGCAAAAAAGCGTAATATCACGTTAGAGCAATGGAATAAATACTATCAGGATATGTGATGCATCATATAAATGAAATCTCATATTCTTAAAATTTCTTTGTCTACTGCTATTCATGGAAATCTAGTTAAATATCATCAACTATAAATATGGTAGGCATTAACTAATTTGAAGTCCAACGCATGCTCGTCATTCACTTAGATTTCGTAAGCCTGGTTTGTTAGTGTGTTATGTCAAATAATCATTGCTCCATAAGATGAGAACAATTTGTTCTGTAAATGTTTTTGCCATTCGCATTTTATTCTGAAAAAAAGTTATGAGATATTAATTTCAAATGAAAAAATCAAAAGAAACTCCCAACAAATTAAAGCTTAAGAACCAAATCAAATGAGTTTTTTTCCTATTAAATTGGTCGGATTGACTATTCTAATTTAGCTAAAACAACAGAAATAAACAGAAATCTTCTCGAATTATATGTATACAGACGTGTTTTTTTTTGTTGAGCCCAGCATTGCACTAACTAGATGGCAGTCATGTCAGATAACTAGCTGATTTGGCAAGTCAGCATAGTCAAGAAAAAAGAATTCCTTCAATTTTTCATACCACTAAGACGTCTGCTAAACAAACATAGCGAAAACTATAATGATTTACTCCTTTAAAATAATCTAATCTTTACAATTAGTAATCTTTGTTCGATTCAATTTAATCTCAAACCAGATTTGTAAAGAGTTTATTTAATGGGCTACCATCTGCATTGAAACTTTGAAGACTGTTACTCATATAACTTACCGGGGAATATGCTTTGAATCTGCTTCTGACACACATGCGTGAACAGGAGCTGACGGCATCACTACGTCCAAGTTCTTCCAACAAAAAACGCAACAGAATTCTCAATGGACTAACAGGAGTAATAAAGCCATCCAGGTGAGTAGTTGTGCTTGTATACAGAACTTATAAATTGATTCCATTTTAAGATAACAAATAAAAATCGACAAAGCTTATTAATTATGTTAGGATCAGTTCAAAAATTTACAGGAAAAACAAAAAATGCTATTTTCAATAGTAAATAAGCTACCACAACAACATTCTTTAGAAAAAAAAAAAACTATACGGATATCCAATATTTCATAATTTCAAAAAAGAATGATGAGCAAGTATAAATAGATGAAAAACCATAATTCACACAATTGAGCTTAAGCAACATAGGCTATGAAACGATATGAAAAAAAAAAGGATGAATGATTGCACTGGAACAAACTGAAGCTACTTCCTACAGAAAATGATAAAACAATAACATCTCATTAAAAAAAAGACGAGTTTGTTCCTTTCCAGCATGTTCAATCATTGCTGTGCTGCATTTTGATGCACGTGTGTCATACATCAGTTATTTGTTGTTATACAGCCTACTTAAGAAGGTTAACCAAGAGAAAGGGTTTCAAAACCAACAAAAAGTGAAAATAAACAATCGAGGGCTATTGCGATAAGGCTATACTGATGATGAAGAAGACATACAATTCAGAGTTTATAACTTGTTGCGTAAATGTCGACTTTCAGAGTGCAAAAACATTTACATGCTGGAGTTACAGATTTGAAGCGAAGCTTTACTAAAGCCCTAGATTTTACTAATATGCACCAATCGAAACGAATGAAAAAGAACCTTTAAGAGTTTTGGGTTATTTAAGATGAGGAATTTGGTTCAAAGTGATCAGGATGTCAGATATATGAATCAGATTTTGCAAGGAACAAATAACTAGTTTTAGCTTAAGAAGTTAAATACAAGAAAACTAATAAAATAACATAGTGCAACCTTAGACCGCCCTGTTGAAGAAGCACAACTGTGAAAAGTAAAGCATCCAAATACAGGCATTTCTACATTCCAAAAATTGTTGTGAGAACTTCGCATGCATGTATAACAAGCTCATCATTACAGAAGAAGCTTCTTAAAATGTAGAAACGGCTAACTCCCGTAGGAACACAGATTGAAAGGCTTGAATGGTGTTGTTCTTTACCTAACAAGAACTAGATAAGAAGATGAAGGCAATGTCTGCCAAGATAAGCCTGGGAAACCCTTGACACCTTGGAAGGGTTTTGATTGCATTAAATTCCTCTAAACTTCCCGAACAGAGCTAAAGGGGGGCTGGGGGCTCTCACTTGAAGGAAGAAAAAATGTATAATTAACGTTCTTAATTAACTGTGGTAGTAAATAATGTGAGTATAAACAGCAAGAAAAGCTGAAAGATGTTCGAGGCATAGAAAGATGTGTTGATCCCTAATAGGCGTCTGAACATATCATCATCTTTCTTAAGTAGTCAATGAATCTTAATAGCCTAAGCAATGCTTAGTTGATTAGAGAATTGGCCCTTCCATTGTTTTGGATGGAGTTGCAGTGCTGCTCTCCACATGTAAAATACAATATAGGAAATACTTAATTAGGAAAGAATTTAAATTAGTTTATTAGCCGGGGAGATGTGATTGTCTTAATTGGGAATATCTCCTTTACTTCCTACCTTTCGTATTTGCTCTATTTGCCCATTTATCGGTACTTCTCGTAATTAATAAGATACACATCAAATTTCCCCCTCTTCAACATGATATTAGAGCTAGGGTAATACGATCCTAGCTTTCATTCTGTCCCATTCCTCCTATTCAAATCAAACTCTACCACTCGTTAGCAATCATGCCATGTGCTCACTTGCTACTTCACCGCACAGCCACCTGGCTCGACAGCACTCATATCATTACTTCATCACTCATTTACTATCTGCTACACCATCACTGGCACAGCACGCTCACTTGTTTATAGGATACATGCTCATTATTTCACCATCTAATGCGTTGTCTCCACACATGCTTTGCCTGAAACCTCGTCGATACTTCCCCTCTCATGTTTCATCTAATTGCAAGCAATTGTTATGTCCTCATAAAGCATCGTCTATACTGACTTTGAAAGGGACGGTGTGCAATCCTTCACTACCGTTCAACCAAACTAGTGCCTTAATCAACGCTTTAGATCATTCACTTTCACTTCATCTTATGCTCCTCTCTTGCCACTCCAATTCTGTCATTACCAATTTTCCCATCTCAATAATATGAATCTCACTTAAATTCTCCACAGATCTTCTATCATGATTTCATGGTCTCCATCTACTATTCTTGAGTGAAAATCCCACGACAATTGGTACCACCATTAAATTTAATAATACCAACTTTCGGGGTCGTTAGCTTTTCAAATTCTTGTTGTTTTTCATTACAAACTTTGCGTCTTAATGTCTCCCCTAACTCGCAATAACAACTAATTCTCTAAATGGCAGGCATTTGTTTTTGTTGTACTCACTTAGGTTATTCAATAGTTTTAAATCGCATCTCACTTCAAGAATCATGTTCCAAGAAACTATGAAGAAGGCGTGCAACTTCCTTCATTCTACTTCTAGAAAAAATAATATGTCTAGTATCTATAACTTGTATTTTGAGATTCTCTTTGCAACAAAATGATTTGCCTCTTCAAAAATACAATAAATCTTAAGAGAAAAGTGAGATGAACTTCCTCAATACAAGTCATTTATCATAGATCGATCCATTGATAAAAGCAAAATGAGATATTTCTTTTTGCAAATTCCTATCAAGGATTCATCATTCCCTTTAATATGTTCAATCACACATGATGTCCAACTATACTACTCCTAACATTGCAAAAGCTCTTAAGTGAGTTCATCATGTTACTAAGCTCTCACATTATTTTAAGTTAATTTCTGAACAATTTGCTCTTGCTACTTGACATTATGTTGATTATAATCAGTGATCAAACTGACAGTAATCATGTTTGTCAGGGAAAGCTTTCCACCTTACCTTCATTGCAGGTGCAATAATCATCCCTCAAAATAATGTTGGGCGAAATTTAGTTATTTCTAGTTATCATATAGCTCTTCTCTACCAACCACTAGAACTTCCACTTCAAACAACATTTTTGGATCAATTTGTCTTGTGGCAATTATAATCATCTAGCCCGGTTCTTTTTGACAGCTAAAGCAAGCTTTTATGTTGTTTCCTCTTTTGGTTTTGCAATATCCACTTCCTCTAGTGCATCATGAATTGAAGACTCTAGTGCCATTTCTTATATGATAGGTAATCACTACTTATTTTCCTCCTTTAAAAAGTCCTCTCTCACACATAGCATCTTTGTTAATGGCTCAACCTCCCTTATGTTTGGAAAAGACTTTGCATCTACATTTAAAACCTTATGCCTCTCTAAAGTATATATGTTCCCAAATATCTTGTAAATTTTCTTTCAATCCATTATCTTTCTCACAATTAACATTATTTGAAAAACATCTGTCTTCTCATTCTATTTTCAATGATATGATTATGAAGAAGATGAGTTGTAAAAGTTGATGAAATCTATAGCATAATCCCCAGAATCTTATTCTTTCTCGTCTACCACTCCATATCAATGGCATTATCAGTTTGAATGTTATGCTTGTGAACTTGGTAAAAATCATTAGGTTTCGTTTCATATCACATCCCAGAGGTGTCCCTTTTGAGTTAGTAAATACGGATATTGTGGTATGCGCCCTATCCTTACCCGAGTAGGTTTAAATATTTTTTTACCTTTACTGATGATTATTCATATGTCTATATCTATTTACCCAAATGTCAATTTAACGTTATGTCTATATTTTGCACTTTCTATAAAAAAGATTATAGTTTTCTACTATGATTAAGACACTTCATGCTCATAATTCCTAAGAATATATATAGTCTATATTTCAATTATTTTGTACTAATCATGGGATCACTCATTAGATCTCATGTACATATATGTCCCAACATAAGGAGTTTGTTGGACATAGGCATTATCATTTACTTGACATAGCCTAAACATTGATGTTCAATATGAATGTTCCATAACAATTATAGGGTGACTTTGTATTAATTGCTAGCCATCTTATTAATCAGCTTCCTTCTAGTGTTCTTAATAGTTTTGAGGCTTTTGGCCCCTTCTCTATCACAAATCTTGGATGGTCCTTTCCTCTTAGTCCTAAAGCTTTTAGCTATCTTTATTTTGTCAATTCCTTTCGCACTAGCGACGAGCTCTCTCTTTGAATCATTTGATGCATCTTTCTAAGCGACACTCATTCTCAAAAAGATTATCATTATTATGACCCTATTAGTCATTACATTTATACATCTGCAAATGTCGCATTGCATGATTTCACTCCCTATTTAATGTCTCCTTCTCATTGATCATTTTAAGTTTTTCATCTTCATCCTAAAGCCATTATACTCATTTCTCCTTTTCTCCAAGTATGCATGCACTAACCTTGCCTTTCATCAACAATAATAACCAGCTGCATTGTTTGATGCAACTAAGTATCCTCCTCCTATAGATTCTTTTGATCTCCATATGTTTATTGCCCTTCATAAAGGTGGACACCATATTATTAAGCATACCATTCAACCCTATATATCTTTTGACCATGTTTTCATTAATTTTCAGCACTTTGCCATGCAATTGTCATCAAATTCTACTCCCATGACATAACCAAGGGACCTTACAAGACATCTAATGAAAAATTTATATTGCCAGCAATCATATTTTTCATAGAAGGATAAAAAACATTGAAGTTGATTATCATTTTATTCAAGATGTAGTACTATCATACCCACCCAATTTTGACCCCTCTCATTTAGGCATGAGGCATGGAAGAGGTGGGCAACTCGGCCATACACTTCCCTCCAATACTCATCTCACTTTTACCAAATAGAGTTCAATGGGTAGAAAACAAATTACTCTAGACTAACACAAAACAAAAAATCATTTTCATAATTATCAAATAGATCAATCACAACCACTTATACAGAAGAATATAATAATATAATAATAAGCCTTTATCCCACTATATAAGGTCAGCTACATAAATCATTTTTTCTTCATTGTATCCTATTAAGAATCAAATTCACATTTAAATCTAATAAAAATAATTTTTTTAATACTTTCTAATCAAGTCTTTTGTACGTCTACCTGTACCTTTTTTAATATATTGCAGATCTAATACAGCTATTCTCCTAAAAAAGTCATCGGGAGGCTGATGTTTTAAGTGACTAAACCATTTAAGATGACTCTCTAAAATCTTATCTGCCACTGGAGATACTTTCAACCTATTCACGCATATACTCATTTCGTATTTTCTCTCTAAGTATAAATCCACTCATCCACCTGAGCATCCTCATCTCTACAACACTTGACTTAATTTTATGCTTCTCTTTCAATGGCCGACATTTTGCACCATAAAACATTGCATGTCTCACCACCATCTTATAAAATTTTCCTTTGAACAGTAGAGACTCTAGATATCTCCATCTATTTCACCATCACTTTGAACAATAAACCCGAGATATATAAAACATGCACTCTTTTTAATGACTTGATCACCCAATGCCACAATCCAACTATTAGATCTATTAGTACTAAAACTACACTCCATGTATTTGATTTTAGATCTAGTAAAATGAAAACTCCCTCTCTCATCTTATCAACATAAAGAATATCATCAGTAAAAAGCATACATCAAGGCACATCCTCTTGCACATGTCTAGTAAAAACATCTATGACTATAATAAAAAGATTTGAACTTAAAGCTGATCCTTGATGTAATCCAATTGAAATAGGAAATACTTCGTCAACACACTTTTTGTTTGAACACTAGTAATAACTCTTGTATAAATATCCTTAATGACCTAACTAAGTATTATTAACTCATTTCTTTTCTAGAACTCTCCATTCACTTCTCTAGGAACTTTATCATAGGCTTTCCCTAAATCAATAAATATCATATATAGATCCTTCTTACTCTCTTTGTACTTATCCATCAAATCTCTCAACAAATGTATTGCTTTCGTAGTAGATCAAACTAATTTTGAGATACATTAACATCACATCATAATCTATACTAAATTACTCTCTCCCATAATTTTAATGGTATAACACATTGACTTAATTCATCTATAATTTGTGCACTTTTGTGCATCACCTTTATTCTTAAAAATAGGAATCAATAAACTCTTTCTCCACTCATCTGACATTTTTTAATCTTCAAAATAATATTAAAGAATTTAATAAGCCAAAAGATTTTTTGATCTCTTGTGCATTTTCACACTTTTAGTGAAAAATCATCCAATTCCTGTTGTTTTTTCACACTTTATTTTCTTTAAAGCCTCTCTAACTTTGATTTTATTAACAAGACAATAAAATTAAGAATATCTATTTTTATTTAATGTGCTAAGATCACTAAAGTTAATCGTATTTTCACAGTCTTCATTAAAAAATTTATCGAAATATTTCATCCACTGATATTTCTGAAGAAAAATACATAAATAAACTCATTTATAATGAATTAGAAAGCTTCTAATCAACATTATATATAAATAGCACTTACCAGTCTCTTTAATACCCATCATAAAAATTCTAATTACTATTACATCAAAGCTGTATAATAAGAACACTAAGATGAACAATAAAATTTAATTGCCTCATCATGGCCTAACCTAATTTTTGCCTTTGCCTGAAATAATAATCATAGTAATATCCAGCGAGCTATAAAGCCAGGTGTAACAAAACAAGTTTAATATAGAGTTTAACATATATGAAAATGAAAGCAATATGTAGAACAAGCTAATCATTTTAACCAACATGGATAACAACATCCATAGATATAACTAGCTCTGTGAAATAAACTTGCCATGCGTTTAAGCTAACCCATAAACTCTTTACCTTAAGTCGAACAAGCATAAGAAAGTTTCTAAACAAATCATTGGGGCTTAGGCATGATTAAGCTAGTCTTAAGTGCCAACCAAATAGCCCCTACTTAAGCCCCTTTTCCTAATCCCTCTTTCCATCCTTCAATCACTCATAAATAAGTAAAAGGAATTAGGAAATTAACTATTGGTCCCGTCCCTCCATGCCATTCTCCCTCCCTCTTCTGGCACGTAATTTTTGTTGGTACAGGCAATTTTTCAAGCAATACTTTATAGTGTTATTTATAAAAACAGTTCATTTAATTTCTATGCAATGAAGTATGCTGGAAAGGGGGTACCAATTACCAATAAATTATTCGGTAGATACACTTATACAGTGAACTAGCTTGAGCTTTTCCCTCACTCCAATTCCCTGTGTCCTGCCATGCTCCAGAATTTAATTTATTAGTGTACAAGGAAAGACCGGGAGACCCTATGTAAAATAATAATAATATTATTATTATTATTATTATTATTATTTTTAAAAAAGGTTTTATGAAAAAGAAAAACTTCATCATATTGCTTGATTATCCCTGAGATTTTTCCATTGTAGAAACTGTCCGCTTGTTCCGTTTTGAGCATATATATATATATATAGAGAGAGAGAGAGAAACTGTACATGCAAATTAAAAATCCTAATTTAACAGAAATATAAGCTAATAAATACTTGTAGCTCAAAAGTTGAGAAAGGAAAAAGAAGACGTATTCAAGAAACACATCAAAGAACAACTATCTTGTTACCAAATCCAAACCCCACAAAAACCTCATAACCCTACTAAGAAAAACTAGAATAAACTATACGCAAATGAGCATCATTTCAGAACTATTTAAAAGAGAAGTTTCGTAAGATGGATAGTAGATCATTTCTAGTTCTCAACGGACTTGACGAAATATTTACATGTATGTTTAATTCATTTGGCAGGATGACACTAATCCTTGGACCACCAGGTTCAGGAAAATCAACTTTCTTGCGGGCATTGTCAGGGAAATTAGATCCGGCATTTAAAGTAAGAGAAATGTACCCCTAAGCTCTTTACTAGTACAGTTGCCAACAATGCATATATTGGCAAAACCATTAAGTATTTTTTAATGCTGAAAGAGGTAGTTCTTGCTTGTTTCATAAATTAAGTTTTAAATCTAAAATAGTTAACTTTCTTTAGATATTGAATAATTAGAAACTGTCATATGACAAGTAATTCAATAGAATTTTGCATCCTGGAAGGTATCTTGTTCTTGATTTCTTGATTCAAATAAATTTTTTATTTCAACAAACTCATTCATGTAATCATACACTTGTGCATCAATTCATTCGTATGGCTTAAGCACTTAGACCATCCTCAAAAGGAGTTGGGTTTTGTGGATTAATAAAGCTAATCCGAATAGTTGGGATAAGATTGTTGAGGTGCATGACAATGATCAAACTTAGGCATCATTTACAATTTTTTGTGAGCAAATTATTTTGTCCTTCTAGTAATTTTCACCGCTTCAGGAAGAATGTCCATTTATGCTTATCTTGAGGTAGTTCCCTGATCAGATTTTTCATAAAGATATTTTAAATCCAAGGAACACTAGATGCAACCTAAAGACCTTCAATTTCATGCATAATTATAATTTTGATGATGTTTGAAGTCAAATCATTAAATATTGGATTGCTTCTTCGCACATAATATCTAACTCTAACTCTGCTGTTGTAGTTTACTAATTCAGTTGTTCCTTCTTTTTCTGACTTTCAAAAACATGTTCATGGAATGCAAATAGATCAGTGGAAAGATCAGATTCAATGAGCAAGAGCTTAAACCTTCAATCTCAGAACAGCTATGCATGTACGTTAGCCAGCAGGATCTTCACCATGCTGAGATGACTGTGCGTGATACATTAAATTTCGCCAGCCACATGTTCGCAACTAATAAAGCATTTGGTGAGTGAATAGATCGAGTCTTAATTTAAGAAGCTTTAATAATTGGTATTGATTTGGCTTGTAATCTGATGTTTTCTTGCTTACATACAACAGGAAAAAATGAAAGAAATGTTAAATCATTTATTCCCTTAAAAAAGATGTGGAGAAATATCAAATAAGCAAATAATGATTATTAAATGTTCGTCGTAATCATATAGAGCACAACCAATTAATTTGTTTCATTGCTTTTGCACAATATCTTTGAGTCAAAGATTTGATCCCGAAATCAAACTTTATTCATGTTATTGGGTCAATCCAACAAAAATATAGATTAATTTTTTTAGTCAAGTCAATTGGTAATATTATAACCCAAGCTCAAGCAAGAAATGCCGTAGACTCTGTGGTAAGTTCAACTTGTAGCCTGAGATAAAAAAATGTCACCAAAGCATATTGGGGGTCAATTTAGTCGGTTGACCTACGCACATATTAATGTACAAATTTTGACACAACAAACAACAAACATAGTAATGAAGGAAAACGTTGGTTTTCATGGCAATAGGGTTCTTTAGAATCACTCTTAAGGAAGAAGAAAGTATCTCAGTTTCTAAGGTTTTGTTACTGAAAGGTTCAACTTTAAGATTTTTATTTCATTTATCTATCCATCATGTAAATTAATGATTATAAAGGTTTTTATAGAACTATAGATATTATCCTAAAAAATTCAGATTGATGATAAGATTTAATCATAGTCATGTCAGTTAATGATATAAAACATAAGTGTCCATGAAGGATGGTATGTTGCAGTACGTCCCCCGAATCAATAAAGAAATGCTAAATCTTTGCCAAGTTACCCTAGTTATCTATCATTCTTCTTTACTTCACCAAACTCAACCTCGAGTTTAATGAAAATGATTGAAGCAACCATACATGGACTTGAATTCAGCTATATTGTAGACAAAAGAAAAAGCATGTTCTGACATAACCTTCCCAATTTCAAAAAAAAAGCCACTTGATAGAGGCATTTTAAATTTCTAGACGATGCCAAAAAAGCCACTTGATTGAGGCATTTTAAATTTCTAGACGATGCCACTCTTCACCTTGACATCCTTTTCATCGCATTTGATCACTTTTCTTTTTATAAGTAAAACCATTTTGGAATTTTTTAATTCAAGTAAAAAAACCAAAAAAAAAAATAAAGGTTTGGATTAGTTTCATTCGGTTAAGAGTGGTCTTTTCAATTATGTCTGGTTCAATTTAACATATATTGATGTTAGAAAACAGATTTTCTAGGTTATAAATTTAAGACACTTTATCTTTTACTACATGAATCATGATACTTCATAAAAAATATACTTCAGTGCAGTTTGATTTCATTTGGTTTTTCAATCGATTTATGGAAAACTACCAACCCATATCAAACCCAACTGAAACCAAACAGAAGGATTAATTTTCTGATTTTGTTCAGTTTTTTGGCTGTCTTTGTTTTTTTTTTGGCCAACCCTAGCATACGGCTAATACTCATATTTTGGCATATTTGAGCATGGAAACACAGACATGTAAATACAATATACCTACATATATGTAATACACCCACACAAAACAAGTACACGTACACACAAACATGCAAATTGGTATATCAGTAGCATATACGAAAATAGATACATGCAATTAGAGCACACATATGGTCATACATACATATAGCAACATTTTAACATATGTTGTATAATGGAGAGAGAACAAAGAGAGGGAGAGAAAGAGAGAGAATTAAGCTACTCAAGTGCATGCTTGTTTCTCATTCCATGTGATTGTAGCTATGACGATTTAAAACTATAAATTTTAACCTCGTTGATCATAGCAACAACAACAACAATAAGCCTTTTATCTCACTACACGGGGTCAGCTACATGATCATGATATTCACTATTTAAACAAAATGCTTGATATTTACAATAATTTGGTTAGACATCAAACTTATTATAGAAATTGATGTTTATGAAAAAAGTAATCAACGAAGTAAATTGAAATGACTAAAGCCAGTCATCAAAACTAAACAATGTAGTTAGTCACATAAAAAAAATTTCTTTGTCAAAATAGACAGTCTAAAAGCCCATTATTATTTTGTCACATCCACTTCACTTATTATACAGTATTATGCATCATGATATAAAGATCATCAAATGATCAAAGAGTTCCCAGAGCTAGATCTCTTTCTAAAGATAGGAATAATAACAACAGTCTTGAATTGCACTTTGAGATCAAAAAAATAAGTTTTATTCAGAAAGACAAATGATCAGGATGATACACAATCCAATTAAGTAGCCAGAAAATTAACGTCAAATACAAATATACACTATTAAGTAAATAATATAATTATGATCCCTCTATTGCTATTTATTAATTTTGAATGTGTGTGAGGTGTTACTTATATCTTTTGCACTTTTTTTTACATAATTCCAAGCAATGTTTGGCTTATCAGGTTTTCTCATTAATGTTTTCACATCAATTCTACTCATCTAATTTGTGCATTTATATCTTCCATTATAAATATTCTAACTACCTTAGTCCATCTTCTATTATTTTTATTTTTGTTCAACATGTTTTACTCCCACCATATCTTAAATATGATCATTTTTGAATTTATCATTCTAATTGAATCATAAATCCATCTTAATATTATCAGTTTTGTCAAAATGGCTAAAAGTGAAATTTATATTTCACCACACTCACACTCATATAGCATAGCTAATAGAAAATTTTAAAAGCTACCTTTAAATGTCAATGAAAATACTAATCACCTTAGAATCTAAAGCATTTTCATTTTAATCGCTCAGCTTCAACTCTTAAATTTTTTTTCACATCTGCGTCCCTATATTTTGATACCATATATAATATAATTAAAATCTCACATTTACTTGATAATCAAGCTATTTTTATTGAGAATTGTCATTTTCATAGTTGCATTAATATTATACTCCAATTATGATCACTAATCCTAAGCCCTTTATCTTCTAAAAAATGAGATCATATAATAAAGTTCCACAAATGATCTAAAGTATTATTTACATTACAAGGGATCTTACACTCCAAAAGCATCTATGAATATCTTTTATATTGACAAAGTTGAGCCATTATGAATATCTTTTGTAAGCATCTATAGAAAAGCTATAGAAAGATACTAAGTTAATGTTGACCCTTAATGTAATTCCGTTGTGATACAAAAATCACATCTGAAAAGTTGGCCCACTATGAATATCTTTTGTAATATAGAAAGATACTAAGTTAATGTTAACCCTTAATGTAATTCCATTGTGATACAAAATGACTGGTCACTCTGCAAATTACATTTACAAAATTGACCTATTATAAATATCTTTTGTAAGCATCTATAGAAAAGGTACAGAAAGACACTAGCTTAATGTTAAACCTTAATATAATTTCACAATGATATAAAAATTATTGGTCACTCAACAACTATTCTAATATGCTCAATATTTTATCATATCAATCATAATTCTAATGCACATTTCATCATTAATGCCCACCAATTCAATTCATGTATTTAGAGTCTACACTCCATTTATTCCTTCATCAAAAAATCATCTTAATCATAGATCTTCTAACAACAACAACAACAACAATAACATCAAACTATTATCTCACTATGTGGGCTCAGCTGTATGAATCTTTTTCCTCTATTGTGTCATATTAAAAGTTAAACTCTTATTTAAATCTAATAAACAAAAGACATTTATAATGCTTCATAATCAAGTCTTTTTGAGTCTACATCTACCCTTCTTAACATAGGCCCAATCTAATATATCTACTCTCCTAATCGGGTCATTGGAAGACCAACACATTATGTGACCAAACCATCTAAGGCGACTTTCTCTAATCTTATCTGCCACTAGAGCTACTCCAACCTTTTCATGTATATACACATTTTGCATTCAATCTTTAAGTGTCAGGCACTCATCCACCTAAGCATCCTCATCTCTGCAACACTTAATTTTATTCTTCTCTTTTAATGGCCAACATGCTATGTCATAAAGCTTTACAAGTCTTACAACCATCATATAAAATTTTCCCTTAAATTTTAAGGGCACTTTTCAATTACACAACAAGCCCGATGCATACCTCCACTTTAACCATCCAACTTGAATTCCACTAATAATATTCTTATGTATTTCACAATTGCATTGAACAATAGACTTGAGATATCTAAAACGTGAACATTTTAATGACTTAATCACCCAAAGGCACAATCCAACCACTAGATCTATTATTACTAAAATTACAGTCCATGTATTTAATTTTAGATCTACTCAAATGAAATCCTTTAGAATTTAAGATTGACCTCCATAATTCAAGTTTTACTTCTACTCCCTCTCTGGTCTTATCAACAAGAAGAATATCATCAAAAAAAGGCATACACCAAGGTACATACTCTTGCAAATGTTTAGTAAGAACATCAATGACTAAAGCAAAAGAATGGGCTTAAAGCTGATCCTTGATGTAGTCCACTTGAAATAAGAAAATGCTTGGTCAAACCACTTGGTGTTTGAACACAAGTAACAATTCCTACATTCATATCCTTAATGACTTGAATATAAGCACTATTAACTCATTTTTTTCTAAAATTATCCATAATACTTCTCTAGGAACTTTATCATATATTTTATCTAAATCAATAAATATTAAATGTATATCCTCTTTACTCTCTCTATACTTCTTCATCAAACCCCTCAGCAAATGTATAGCTTCCACGATAGACCTACCCAGCATAAATCCAATCTGATTTTGTGAAATCTTAGTATCACTTCATAACCTTTACTCAATTACTCTCTCCCATAATTTTAATGTATAACGCATTAACTTAATTCCCCTATAATTTACAGTCTTGTGCATCAATTTTATTCTTAAAAATAAAAACCAACAAACTCCTACACTCATCGGGCTTCTTTTTAGTCTTCAAAATCATATTAAAAAGTTTAAAAAACTAAAATATTCCTTCATCTCCTAAGCATTTTCACATATTTATTGGAATATCATCAGGTCCAACTGCATTTCCACACTTCATTTTCTTTAAAGTCGAACTTTGATTTTAATAATACTATGATAACAACAAAAATCTCTACTTTTATTGCAATGTTTCATTAATCATAGATCTTCTAACATGAAATCAAAAATTTATTCTCCAAAAATGAAGTGATTTTTTTAGTCTATGTTCAACTGTAATGTTTCATTAATTCATAGTATGATCCATAAGCTTTAATCCTTTAAAATTATCAAATTCATGAAAATCTTCATTCCTTTGTAAAATAGTATTAAAACGACTTCTTCTGCAATCATTTTCCTTAAAATCTTCAGGATTTCATCAAAAGATATGTTAACAAGACTACTTAAATATCTCCTATAGTACCCAAATCTCAATGGGTATTTCATCTCAACCCAAAATTTTGACTTCATGCATTTTCTTCAGAGCCACTTCTTCACTTATTTGAATTTATCAATAGTATACTTAATAAATCTGTTCATTTTGCTTTTCTAAGACGATCTACTTCTTAAAACTCTAAATTATTAATTTAAAATAGTTATTAAGAAACATAAGAAAATATTAAGGTGCATGTCTGGGCGCACACATCTGAAATAAGTGTTATTTATTTTGTGTAGCTGTTTACATAGCATTAGCTAGTATAATTTGTACCATGCAGGATAGTTCCAACCTCTCTTAAGCTGGTATAACAAGAAAATGGAAGGTGTACATAAATGGTTATTTGAAAGGTCTAGCTGGACGAGAAAAGACACAAGGTAATCTAAAAGTTAGGGATCATTTAACAATGTTCTTATTGGTCAGTTTCCAAAAGCTACAAGTGCTTGGAAAATTTGTAAATGATTTTGCAGTCTTCTTGTTTGACATAGCATAGACAACTAAAGAGTATGGGTACTTGAAAGAGTTGCTACAAAATTATTTAAAATAAAGTCCCTTATTTTATTTTGTATAGAGTGATGCACCACAAATAAGGTTGCAATAATGGTACTAAAGCATAAAGAGAATATTCATGAAGATCTGTCCACAATCCAGAATAGCCTTTATTACTTTTACACAACAAAGAACCTCCAAGATATATGGCAGTCAGTACGAAAATCTGTAAAATAATCTATTCAAGCTTGAATATAACATAGATCAGCTACCTTAAGTTTAATCTGAAGTTTTATTTCTCTACGTGGTAATTAAAATTTGCATCATTTATAGAAATTATTCTTTGCAGAAGTTTCATTTCTCTACTTGGTAACTAAAATTGGCATCATTTACAGAAATCATTCTATGTACTATGCTCTCACAGTCCCAACCTGATTAAAAAATTGCATTTATCCAGAGATTTTGACTGGCGTACCAGGGCCGGAAAGGGCATCAGCCAATAAATTAGCCCCAGAGATAGATGAACTTCTTGAGGTGGTTACTTTATCATTTTAACTGCTCAGAGTATAGACTGTTTGACTATTATGCTACTATTGTTAGGCTACCTCCTGTGGAGCAGGGAGCAACTTGACTACAAATTACATTTTGAAGGTATCATCTCCTTATTCTAACTACCGAACACTTACATAGCCAAAAAGTTTTGAAATAAGTGACAAGTAATTTGTATTGTTTAGTTAAATAAAAAATCATTTAAGGTCATAAAAGACTAAATTGTTTAGTTAAAAAAGGAAAGTCTGGAAAACTATCAAACAAAATTTGACTGTAATAATTTGGAATATCTGGTCTTACATGGAACTTCGCTATTTTCCTATCACCAGCTGCTTGGCTTAGAGGACTGTGCCAATGTTATTGTAGGAGATGAAATGAGAAGAGGCATTTCAGGAGGACAGAAGAAACGAGTTACCATTGGTAAGTATCTCTTATCTCACTCAAGCATTAACTGCAAATGGATAACTATAACTAAATAGAAAATTCTTGTCTTCTAATCTCAGTAGGCTAAAATTGTAGCACAATTAGAAAACATTCATACAACTTTGACAATATAATGATATCAGTACTTTTCTAGCGTTGGTCAGAAGAAAAAATTTGATCATGCAAGGGCACTGCAATGGGTGCTAAACTTAACATTGAAACTAGCTTATCATATTATGATCCATAGGTAAAGTTTGTTAAAGATAGAAGCAGCTAAAGATAAGAAAATAAACAAAGAAAAAACATCTTTCTTGAAGTGAGAAACAAAATTAAACCAAGCTTTTGTAGGTTTCATAACAGTAACCATCTCACCTCAACTTGCTTATGCGAAATATGTGAAATTTTGCAGGAGAAATGCTAATCAGCCTTGCGAGAAGTTTCTTCATGGATGACATATCAACTGGTTTGGATAGCTCCACCACCTATATGATTGTCAAGTTTCTCAGGCAAATAGCACATATAATGGATACCACTATGGTTATTTCCTTAATCCAGCCATCGCCTGAGACGTTTGAGCTATTTGATGACATAATTTTATTATGCAAGGGGCAAATTGTTTATCAAGGTCGTCGAGAGACTATACTTGAGTTTTTTGAGTTCATGGGATTTAAATGTCCCGATAGAAAGAACATTGCTGACTTCCTTCAAGAGGTATTCCATAAACTGTATAAACCACAAATTGTACTTAAATCTATGAGAATATCAAAGGCCTTCTGTTACACTGATTGTAAGTATGTACTATATATGGTACTTTATTTACTGTTAACAGTTACCTAAAACCAGAACCATATATTTACCTTCTGAGATTATAAAATAGTATCTTATTGATATCCTTAACAACAATTTGTTTGACAAATTATTGACAAATTCATATTTAGTTTGCCCTTCTTAGTCGTGGTTTGAATTTTGGTTCGAAAGTTTGATTAGTGAAAGGACTCAGCCAGCCAAATCTTACTACATTAAAAGTAGTCATGAATGATATGACCAAGAGAGAGAAAAAAAAGAAGATTGATAGAAGGAAAACCATAATTCCCATGACTCCATTCTTCCTTGGGCCTTCAAACCATATGAGTGTGTTGTCTATGTTACCTTCTTCTAAATGACTACCAATATCTAATAATAGTATGATTCAATTGTTGCGTTTTAGAAACAGGTTCCAATTATGTTCTTTTAACTGCTGACCTCAATCTCCTTTCCATTTTTTCCCTTTCTCACTGCACAGAAATACAGTCTTGAAGTAACTTATAAAGCAATGGATATAAGGAAATGCGTGTGGAGCTGGATATGGTGGGCAATGCGAAAATTTTCTTTCCCTCCCCACTTCCCCCACTTAGATTCTCCTTTGATTTCTTCCAATGATCCATCTTTTGAAAGCTCAACCCATATCAATGCCAGCTTAAGGTTCCTCCACAAAAATACGTGTTGTCCTGTAGTAATTATTATCACTTACCAAAAGTCCATTTATGATACGCAAGTGTAGATTAACCAAGTTCCCACCCCAGACATACTCATAAAATTTTAAATAAGCAACTTCCTTGCACAAGAAGGTAGACATAGTGACAGACAAAAGGGTCATAATATATGCATTTTACTTAAAGATTTATTTCTATCCATTTTACTTGAGTTTCCATATTCGAGTTCTTTGTTGCTTGATTAATTTTAAGGTTGTCTGAAAACTGACAGTAATTCATCATTAAAAGTGTTTATGCTCCATTAAATCTTATGCGTGCTTATTGTTAGTGATAATTCAAAATAAGATTATGATCTAGCATTTCTTCAAGTACAAAGCCTGACCTATACAACAGACTTCATTCGATAGGAATAATCTAAATGCCAAGTCACAATGTTTCTTCTAGCATAACATTTGTCAAGGAAATCATAGTTGCAAGCATGTGCTTATAGAAAATAGCTTCCACCTGTTATATCAAATGCCAAATTATCATAAGAAAAGATTCATCAACTTACTCTGAGAAACGGAACATGAAGTTTCTAGAAGGACAACATTTAATGAACATCCCAGTTCAAATATTCACATGTACAATAATAGTTTCTTGAAAAGTTCAAATCACCTAAATTGACAACAAAAATCATCATTAATTGAACTATCACTTATAACAATAATTTTTATGAACCTTCATGCAGGTGACCTCGAAAATGGATCATGAACAGTATTGGAAAGATAACCAAAGGGAATACCAGTATGTTCCAGTTGAAACAATAGCAGTATCCTTTTGTACTTATTATCCGCATCAGCACCTTGAAAATAAACAGCATATAACAGGAGGCTATGCCAAGAGCGAGAGAACAATTGCAAACAGTGACAACTACATAATCTCAAACTGGAACGTATTAAAAGCATGCTTCTCTAGGGAAGTTTTACTGCTGAAAATGAACTCCCCAGTGCATATATTCAAGAGCATACACATCATGATATTGGCTTTGGTGACCATGACACTTTATCTTTGAACAAATATGGACTAAAACTAGCAAGCAATGCCAAGTCACCAAGAAGTGTTACGATGAAGTTACAATGGCAAAAAATGTGAAGGAGGCACCAAGAAGTGTTACGATGATACGTCGAGAAGTATTGTCGAGAAGAGCTTGTGCTCATGAAGCTACTGACAATAGAATATTAAAGTAGCGAGAAACATAAAATAAAACTAGCAAGCAAGAGAGGTGAACCACTAAGAAATGACTAATTCTTAACTAGAGGAGGTGAAGAACCAATGATGAATGATTCAAACAAGAACAAATGAGGATAAACAAATGTTGTGACTTAATCAGTGTTGCAGTTTGTTTGACTAAACAATTAAATCTGAATTGAGATTTTAGTTTGAGCCATAGTTCAGCATGTATCATTACAACGGGATGCTACAAAATCTACTTGCTAACCTAAATGAACTGCACAATTAAGCAAAGACATTTCATTCAATTCAGAAAAAGAACAAAATAAAAAATATAATTTTAACAAAGGCATCCACGAACATCTTTTGCTTTCACTAGACCAAATCTGCCTATGCTTAACATTGGTTTAAAAATAGTAGAAGTTACCGTTACCAAAGAAAACCTTACGTAAAGAACAGAATTCAGAACTTCGGAGGAAAAAAAATTCAAAGTGTAATGTTATAACAAGATGATATGAATGAATCAAGAGCAATTACCAAGAGTTATCAGAATAGAATAAAATATAAAAGATCAAATACATATATCATAAAGCCGACTTCAAACATGGAGCCTTCCCTAAGTAACAATGTATAGAAGATGTAGATGCATGGTATAGTGGAAAATGAATGTGAAATGAGATTTTCTGAAGACGAAAACTACGTGTGTCCTTTGAGGGAAATGCTAGCAATCGATCTAAGTCTAGATCAGCAATCTCATATTCAGAAAGTTGTGCAAATTTTGGTCTTGCAGCTAACTTCAAACATGGAGCCTTCCCTAAGTAACAATGTAGCTGCTACATTTTGATTTGAAAATCACATCATACAATGATTGCTGTACTTAAAGATATGGGAAGGGGCTGAGTATTAGTTTGCTATCGTTCATATTTCCAGTCTGTGATGAAGTGCCTGAAGAAAGTTCTTAGGAACATACATAAGTAATGTGTAATAGTTCCTTGAAAAGATTTCACACACTCTGTGCATTAATATGCTAATTGGATGATGTTGAAGAAGTACGAGTTGGAATAAAAAAAGTAGTTGGTCTTTGAGTTTAATTTTTAATAAGTCTTTCAATACCCCAAAAACTAAACTGAATACGAATAAGTTTTTCAATACTCCAAAAACGAACAACAAAGAGAATACAGATTACAAATTTTTTTACGTTCTGAGAAATTGCAGAAGAAAGTTAAAACAATTATATGTCATAAGAAATTACATGTTTAAACATCTCTATTTTCAAAATAGTAAAGAAGATAATGAACTCTTCGTTCAGATACCATTGACATAAAAATCTCCCGTTTAGTTGGATATTCGAGCAGCTTTGTGGCGTACAAATATAAT
>JAJBZI010004302.1:0-14227 GCA_021234465.1 Dendrobium hybrid cultivar
TTAATGATTAAAAAATAAAATAAATCATTAAGAAATCATGGAACCTTAAATTAAAACTAAAACATTTAAATCAAATCAAATTGAATCAAAATACCTCACGTAAAATCGAATCAAATTAAATTGAAATGAATTTAATTTAAAATACATAAATCACTTAATCAAATACTTTAACCAAATCAAGTGCCTTTTATGCATGTGTTTGATTCCGCTGGGAGAGTATACATGTATTAAATTCATAAGGCTCAGGATGTATAGCTTGGAGCACTTCAAAGAAATTTGAAGTCTTCTAATCAACACGTTCTTCAAAATAACAATCCTAGATTATTAATTTAAACACTTAATTAAATTCAAAAGATTCTATGCAATCATCATATACTATGTGTGGGGATGAATGGATTATAATTATGAGCCCTAGGACTTATTGGTTAGTGACTTCTACACTTAGGAGTCATTGACTAATAGGTTCTTTAAAACTTAAATTAACATCCACAATACTTTAAAACTCATTTAATAAAATCCTAAAGCATTAAAACTTAATCTTAAACCAAAACATCCCTTGGACCTTTAATAAATAAACAAGTTCAATCATAAACAACATAAATAATTAACCCTGCAAGACATATCCAACACAGCCTTCTTCACACAGTATAGATGGTTTGCTAGGACAAATCATTCTAATGTAGGCTAGGCAGGTGGTTGCTGTAGTTTGATGCTAATGCCTTTCTTGGAGGGTATCATGTGTTTATTTATTTACTGCTTTTAATAATTTGAATTTTATACAAATTTACACACTTTTACTTGCACAACATAATATGTTATAGTAACTGCATGTAGGACTGCATTAATCTCTCATCAGAGCTATTTACTTTCTGCTTATATCACAGTATTAGTGGAATGTATCTAAGTTCAAATGTATATGTAAAAGGTTTAAAGGTATTTGGTTATACATATGTATAGGGATCCAAAAGAGAAATATCCTCCTTCCTTTTAGAGACATTGTCTTTTGGAACTCTATAGAAGACCCAAAGCCAAAAGATAAAAAGCAAGTGCATTTAAGATATTTGTAGATATAGAAATCTAAGCTTGTTGTGGTAGGGCTAGGCCACCTTTTATTTATAGATGACTAGTTTGTAAACTTCTTATTACATCAATGAAATAAACAAAGTTCACTTTACATTGCTCTCTACATACATTATTGCATACATCATTCATACATATGGGTGGTAGCTTTGCATTAGCCCGGTAAAACTTTTCATAGGTTTCTTTCTGTATACATGTTTTGAACTTTGTAGGAATAATGTAAACTAGTTTAGGATGATATAATACTAGGTATTGTATACATGAACACCTTTACCTATTCATGCATACATGCACACATTTTATTTCTTCAACAAAACACTAGTCAAGCACACAAGCCAACACCAAATGATGAAGGTACCCTTGCGTCGAGTTGGCCATAGTTTTCCCTTTTTGGCTTAGGGCCGTGTCATTGTGCTGCTAAATTTTCTTAGAAAAATCATTCTTATAAACTTTTAAAAGTTTAGACTTAAAAAACTTAGAAGTTTAGTTTTAGAATTAGTAAATTGAACCTTAGTTTTAGATTTTAAGGTGTCTTTTGACCAAATTGCATTAGTTAGATGCATGTAAACCCTACTCATCTTGCATAAATCATTTATTAATTCTTTAACCAAATCCTTTACTCTAAAATCTAAAAATATAGCTATCTTACCTATATACATCAGAACAAAAAGCATGGCTTTAAAATTGTGTTTAGGTGATTTGTTGGCATCTCACTCCAGGAAGTTGTAAGTCCAATTTGCATTGTGCACTTCTAAAACTTAACCTTAATTAATTTTAATTTTGAAGTGATAGGTAAATGGCTTATTTATCTCTTAGGATGAGTATTGCATTCCCTATGCAGACTTTAATCATGTGCTATTTCTATCTTTAGATTGAAAGTTGAGCATCAATCTATCTTTTAAGATAGTATTATGACCCATGTGAATTTAATAATAGAAATGATAAAGCCAATCGTTAGACTAAATCTCCCACCATAATTTTATTCCAACAGATAGTCCATTATCTAATATGGCCTGATGAGGAACACTGAATCAATATATAATATGATCTTTAAAGAAATTTAACAAAAGATGAGATTTGACTTCCCTCAAAGGAATTGCTTCTGCCCATTTTGAGAAATAGTTCATTACTGCTAGAATGAATTTATGACCTCTCAAAGATGGAGGATCAATCAGACTAATAATATATGTACCCCAATTTTCAAAGGGCAGGAAGCGATTGTTGGAAGAAGGACAATCGATGATTGATGTAGAACTACGCCATGCACCTGACACTGATAACAATGACGTACAAAGCCCATACAATCACTCATCATTGATGGCAAGTAATATCCCATTCATTTGATTTTCATTTTCATCTTAGGTTCGGACTGATGCGCACTACACAATCCAACATGTACTTCTTTCACTATCTTCTGTGATTCTGACTCGTTTAATTATTGTAACCATATCTAATCAAAGGACCTTCTGCATAAGTGTTTTTTTATCAAAGTATAGGAGAGAGATCTTCTCTTAACCTGCTTGGCTATTGATCTATCATGAGGGAGCTTATTTCTCATAAGTAATCAATGAAAGGGATTCTCTAATCTACCTTCTCATCATCCACTGCATAAATAATTTTCATCTCAATTGAAAGTTTTGGGTTTATGTATTCAATGTATATAAGAGACAAGGCTTTACAGCTTTGTACTTCTATTAGAATTGAATCTTCTTAAAGGCAAGCTAATTCCTTAGCAAGTTTTGACAAAGCATCTGCCATACCATTCTTCCCATGGGGAATTCTACATAAAGTCACATGTGAAATTTATTCAAGAAGATGCATAACATATGAATAGTACTGCATTAGGTTCTCTTTTAACACTTTATAGATTTCAGCCACCAGCTGATTGTTAACTAGCTGTGAATCCCCAAAGATCTTGATTTCTTTAATTTTATTTAAGATTATCAGCTCTAACCTGGTGATCAGAGCTTCATACTAGGCCTCATTGTTTGTGAACGGTTCTGACATATGATAGGATTAGTACATCAAGCCTTTATCCGGGGTAACAAATACTATGCTGACTCTGGCCTTCCCCGGGAGAGTGTCATGAGGTGTTCCTATTTAACAAGAGGCAACATCGTCAAAGTAGAATTCCCAAACAAGTTTTTTGGTTGATTTTAATTCCATGATCTATTCATATGCTAGTTCATCGTTAACTGGACAATCATCTTGAACTGAATGAGCTACTAAGAAATCTGCAAGGGCTTGTCCTTTTACAACACGTAGAGGAACAATGATAATTTCAAATTGTAGAAGAATCATTGACCATCAAGCCAATCTTCCTAATAATTTTGGACGAGTCCTCAAATATTGCAATGGGTTTATTATGGATATAAGATTTACCTTATCAAATAAGATGTAGTGCCTCAATTTATGAGCAACAAAAATCAAGGTGAGACAATGTTTCTCAATTAAAGGATAGTTAACTTCGGTTGGAAGTAACTATCTACTCAAGTAATAAAGTGCATTCTCTTTCCCTTCCTTATTAATCTAAGCTAACAAGGTGCTAAGAGATTCACTTAATACTTCTACATATAAAATTAGAGGCTTCCCTAGGATGGGAGCAGCCAAGACTGGGGGATTTATTAAGCATTATTTTATATTTTTAAAGACTTTTTGAAAATTATCAACCCATTAAAAATGGGCATCTTTCTTGCATAAAGCTGCAAATGGTTGATATTTCCCTAAGAGATTTGATATGAATCTTTTGAGGTATGCCTACTGATCTTGGAAAGATCTCAATTGAGTGAGACTCTTAGGTGGAGGCATTTCCCATATTGCTTTGATTTTATCAGGATAAATTTCAATTATGTGGTGCTGGACCATGAAATCCAAAAATCTTCTAGAAGTAACACCAAAGACATGCACACTTCAAAGGATTCATTTTCAAGTTATATTGGCGTAATCTTTGGAAAATAGTTTTTAGGACATAGAAATGATAATCTCTTCTGAGACTTTAAACAACTAGATCATCAACATATCCACCTGTTGGTGGATAAGTTCAAAAAAAAAAATTCATCATTACGCATTGATAGGTTGCTCGAGTGTTCAAATTGTTGAGATTCAGCTTTTATCCAAGTTGATGGTGTTAAACCTTGCTTATCGAATTTATTTACACAACTAAAATACCAATCAAAAAGAAATTCTATTATATCATCCATGAATGGATCATCAAACATTACATCAGTCTCTACCACTTTACTAGTAGAAGATACAAAAATATTGGATTTAGAATCTGGATTTTAGGTTGGAGAGGCCTTCACTGCTAGCCTCTTTACAATATTTTGGGATAGTGGAGTTAAGGTATTTTTTTCCAAGTACCTCTTTAATTTCTCAATAGTATGCATATTAGAATATCTTCCCTAGTGGTTTGGACCCTATCCTCATCGCTATTATCTTTTATATATTCAAACTTTGGCTGTCTAATGTAGTCTGTATACTCTACGACCTGTTTTCTTTTTTCAAATGCAGATGATTCATCCTCCGAACTATATTCCAAATCAATATGTATAACAGGTGTCTTTATTTACATATACTGCTCTCTTTCATTTTCATTAATTGTTCAATCTAGTCATCCTCGACTTGTTCCTCCAAATTGTTGAGTTCGTTCACCTCTTTGTGAAGGAGAAGCAGGGTGCCAGCAAACATTGTATTCAAGATTTAAACACCCTTCTTATTTTTCATTTTCCTTTTATCCTAGATCATCCAGTTTAAAATTTTTAGAGAAGATAATCTGCCTTTTATGACATAGTAGGAAGCATCTTTGAATATACCGACTTCATGATTGGAAAACAGTTGTAAGTCATGTTTGATACAGTGCTCCATTCCCTCACGAGAGTATTTGATACTCTGATGAAGGGTAGATGACCCCATTCTGTATTCATGAAGCTAGGGTCTACCTAATAGAGCATTAAAGAAAGCTTTGGAATATATTATATGAAACTCAGCTTTGATTTTCAAGGCTTATATTTCTAAAAGGAGGGTTATTAAACCCAAAGCTCTATCACCTTTCTTATTGAATCCTTGCAACATCATTTTATGAGGATAGAGAAGACTTGATTACTATTATATTCCCTTGAATCAATTTTAGAAAATAACTTAGTAGTTATCTCTTAGCAGATGGAGGTGAAAAGCAAGTCCTATACATCTCTATAAACTCCTTCCAAGTAATCATGATATTTGCTTGACAATGAAACATCTCCTTCTACTAGCCCAACAACCAACGCTCTACCTTAGCATCTAATAAAATTATAACTAATGCAACTCTCCTCCTAGGAGGTTAATGCATCCCATCCAATGTCTTCTCTATCCTTGTTAATCAATCCTCAATTGTCATAGGCTCAATAACACCAACAAATTTGGGAGGCTGAACCTCATAAAATTCTTTAAATACTTATCCATGCCATCAAATTGAGCACCAAAAATCCATGTATAGGTTTCACCCACCCACCAGCTGTGCTACTTGACATGCAATATGAGAAATCACCTTAGAATTAATCACATAAGCTACACCGAAAACCTAAGCTGCCTAACTAGAGCTCTGACCATTGGTTGTATCTAGATCTAGTTGATCCATCTCAATAATACTTAACACAGTTGTATTTGACACATGGATATGAAAAATAAATAGAATGAGTGCCAAATCTACCCATAACCTTCTCACTCTTCTACAAATTAAATCCTATGGCTCTATTATGATCTGCTTCTCCAACAAATGCTCTAACACAAAAAATTGTATCAAACCCAACCTAATATGACCTGACCTAATACAAGTCATATTGTACCTAATAATGGAAAGACTAGAAACTGACCCCAAGATACAGTTGAAAAGCATAAAAAAAAAGTAAACTTTTAATTTATACAATACAGAGTAACTATTAAATATAATATAAAGTAGAAGAAAAAATCTCAAAAATGATTTTTTTTTGTATCATCTAAAAATAAGCATATAATCTTGGATCTATCTACAACTGTGCTTGATAGAAAGTACAATAATAATAAAAAAAAGCAAAGCTTACAAAAAAAAAATGAAACTAACCTAGAAAACATACCTATAGCATAGATCAAAGCCTACTATCAAAAACTATTGAGCTTGTTCCCTTATCTATCACTGACCTAAAAATGAAAGTAAAAGCAGGATTGAGCTAACAGGGATATTATAGCCTAAAATAGAAATCAATAACTCCAATAAAAATAGCTTAAAATACTGAAATAATAAACGAAAGTACTATATAAAATGCTGAAACTGAAATATATATTGATACCAAATTTTTAATAAGCATTTAAATAACTATTGAAATCATACTAAGATTAACTGAAATATAAACACTATAAGAAAAATGACCTATACCAGTGGATAATGATTGATTTCTGTTGGATCTAACAACTAGAAAATTTTATCCACCTAAAAATTTCATTTAAACACTAGCGCAAAAATCGGCCAAAAATTTAAAATATTCATTGAAAAAAACCCTATTTCTTCCCCATCAGTGTCACTGGCTCATTTTTTCTCTTCCTCCCTCGATCAAAACCTCAGCCGTCCAACGCCCTCTCGCCCAATTCTCGAACCATTTATTCATCATTTTTCTTAAATCTTTTTATATTTGAGAGGTATGTCATCCAATATTTAGTCTTTTCAATTTGTCTTTAATTCCAACCGTTATTTATTTCTGCACTTGAGCTTTAGGGAAATTTTATAATTTTCTAATTTTATGAAGTATTTCAGCCTTAAATTATTATAAGATAGTATTAATTAGTTAGTAATATAACATAGGAAGAATTTGTGCACATTAGTTTTTTATTTTTTAGGTTTTTTTGATAAAATTATAAAAAAAAATTCAGGTAAAAAAAATTTCTAAATTTTTTATACATTATTATTTTAATTTATATTAATTAATTAGATATTTATTATGTTAATATGAACTTTGATTATATTTATTAGGATTACTAATTTTTTAAACGGATGTTTGAGCTGAAAGATGTTGTATGTAAAATAAGCTTTTACTTAGACGAAAATGACTTACAAATGAGTTTCTTCAGGTTGTTTAGTATTTCATTTTATAGCATGTCAAATGCCTATATTTTTGTCTGAGAGAAGGTTTAGATGTCCGTGTTCAAAGCACAAAAATTAGGTATACCTCACACTCAATGAGGTAAAACTTGATTTATTTCATAGAGGATTTCACTCAGGATACTATTATTGGACTTCACATAGCAAGTTCAAGCCACATTTGGACAGATAATATGGTCCTTCTAAAACTTCTAGACCACTAAATGCTGATGAGAATAACAGAACAATGTATAAAAATCCTAAGTTTGATGCAGCAGGTCCAAACGTAATACCACATGTGAATGAGCCTCCTAATGCATAAGCAACATAATTTTATGAGTTATTGAAGGCTGCTCAATGACCGCTCTTGGAATGTAGTACTTCTTCTTCTGAGTTATCGGTTGTAGGGAGGATACTCAGTATCAAAATTAAGTATACTGTTCCTCGAGAATGCTTTAATGATTTTATAGGTTAATGAAAGAGACAAAGAAGGTAAAGAGTTTAGTTCCAGCAGATTTATATCGGACAAAGGAGTTAGTATCAAAGATTAAGTTTTTTGCTCTAAGATTTATTATTGCACTACTAGGTATATGCTATATTTCAAAGACACCATGATATACACTATCTGTCTAACTTATAGTGCACCTAGATATAAACCTCAATCTAAACAATACCAATCATTTTTAGGCTTCAATTGCTATACACATCCATGAGCTCAACAAGTGATACGAGATGGCATAAGAAAAAATCATCTAATGATGGTATTTTATCTCATGCATCAAATGTAGAAACTTAGATGCATTTTGTATCATACACATACCTCTTTTGCAGTAGAACCCAATAATGTAAGGTTGGGATTATGTGTTGATGGCTTCACTCCTTACATTCATACAGTTGTATCTTACTCTTATTGGCTAGTTATACTAACATTATAAAATTTACTCCAGAGATGTGTATGACTCCTTTATACATATTTCTAACGTTTATCATACCATGACCATATAATTAAAAGGCTAAAATAGATATATATTTATAGCCATTGGTTGAAAATATAAAGCTGTTGTAGGAAGATGGTGTATATATATGATTTCTCAAGAATATGAGAAGTTTACCCTCAGAGCTGCTTTATTTTGGACCATAGGTGACTTTCCAGCTTATGGTATTTTATCTGGTTGGAGCAATGCAAGGAAGTTGGCTTGTTCTTATTCTATAGAGAATACAAAGGTATTTAATCTAAATCTTAAAGGGAAAAATATGTGGTTTGACTGTCACCGAATGTTCTTACCTTCAAAGAACTAGTTTCAGAGAATCAAAGATGCATTCTTTAAAAATCAGGTTAAAATATCACTCACACCATTGAGATTAAGTGGAGCAAAAATGATAGAAATAGTTGTTGATTTACCAACTATAGTTCAATTTTCAACATTAGCAGACTGTAGAATTGCTGCATACGGTGTTCAACATAACTAAAATAAAAAAAGCATATTTTGGATGCTTCCATATTGGAGTACCAACATAATCAGGCATAATTTAGATGTTATAAATATTGAGATGAACGTGTTTGATTATATTTTCAATACAATCATGGATATTAAAGGTAAGAGTAAAGATAATTTGAAGGCTAGAATGGATCTAAAAGAGTATTGCAGGGGAAGACATTTTGAGTTGCAATAAATTACTCACGAAAAAATATTAAAACCTAAGGTTAAATTCACATTAGAACAGAAAAGATCGAATTTTTAGTGGTTTTAGTCTTTGAGAATGTCTCATGGATATGGCTCAAATTTAAGCAGAGGCATTGATTTTAGAGGTGGAAAGTTAACCGGCATGAAAAGTCATGATTTCCACATTGTTATGAATTTTTGCTTCTAATCATACTATATTTTATACCAGATTATATATCAAATCCTTATAACTGAACATAGCATTTATAACTGTTAGTTATTGCTTTGATTTATTTATTTGAACATATATTTGACCAGATATTTAAACAAACTAAAAAAATTTGTCAAGAACAAAGCACATCTTAAAGGGTCTATATGTGACGCCTATCTAACCCAAGAGACTGCACACTTCTACTCATTTTACTTTGAGATAGATGTGTGGAGTTAAAAAAACCAATATTGGTCATAACATTAATATCAGTGGTGATGACATTGATCTAAATTCATTAGAAATTCTCAAGAATTGAGGAGAAGCAAGTGGCAAATGTACTCAAATATTTTTGAATGATTTAGAGCTGCGTACAACAATATTGTATGCACTACTTAAATATGACGAAGTTCATCTTTTGCTGGAGTAAGTATAGTATGATTCACTTTGTTCAAATAGATCTAGTATTATATAAATTTAAATTGGTTATTCCATGCATAAGTTATTTATTCAGAAGTTATAGAGAGAGTTGTTGCATCTAACTTTCCAACATGATTTAGAGCTTATGTGAGTCACAATAACTATGAATTTTTTTATATTTCATAATTTTTTATGTTTAGTTAACCTATATGTTATTGCTGTTCTTAGGTACACAATCCTTATAATGGGGTATAAAATAGAGGCTTGTATGCACTTGCCTGGGATCTGAATAGAAAGGTCAACACATAGCCAAATATATGTTGTAAATGGATGTAGATTTCATGTTAAGTTATGGAATGAAGGAAGAAAGACTAAAAATTATGATGCCTCTGTTAAAGAGAATACACATGAAGAAAGTGAATGTGATTACTTTCGCATTTTAGAGGAGGTCATTTAGTTACAATATTCGGGGGATGATACCAATCCCAAAATTTATTTATTTATTTGTCAATGGTATGAACTTGTTCCAAATAGGGGTACCAGGTTACATCCAATATACAATATAATAGAGGTAAAATAAAATAGAAAGTATGCCAAATATAATCTATTTTTTAGCCAATTAGGTATATCAAGTTTACTTCACAAAGTACCCTACCGGCCATAGAGATAAATGAGACTGGTTGGTTATTATTAAGATAAAATCTCGTGGCATTGTTAAGAAATAATATGTTATACCAATTGCATGTCAAGAGACAAAAATGTCTGATTCAAGGTTCTTATGAGTGATATTCTGGATGATTCCAATCATATTCTTGAGACACAATTAGGGGAAGTTGAAAGTGTTAACATTGAGTCCACTAACAATGGAGATGTAGATGAAGACACATCAAAAAGTGGTGATATTCATCTAGCTCAAAATAGCTAATAGTAAGCTTGAATTTTTTACTACAATTCTGTTTAATTTATAAATTGCATTACTTTATTGCAATATTTTTTAAAATTTTAGCATGCACTTCTTTACTTTATTTTACTACTTTTTAAATAGCTTATTTTTTTATTTTTAGATGGTGTCAGGTGATATGCCTCATTGTAAATCAATTATTGGGGTATTTAGATGCAAGAGGAAGAAGTTAAGTGCTAGATTAGGGTTAGTAACTACTATGGATGAACAAGTAGCAACCAGCCCAACCTACTATTTTATATCTACTGCCACCAGAAGTAGCCCAGTAGACTGTCTGATCTCCTCAACCACTAGTTAGTAGTCCTAATTTCCCCTTACTAGATACCACACAGGACTTTGATCCATCATTTTACCTAGGACCTTCATATAATATTCCGTCTACCTACACTTATCTTCTATATCCTTACCCTCCTTATCAGACCCAACCATACTATACACATCCTACTCATCCAAATCAGGCTAGACCTCCGACAGTGCCAGAGAATAGAGCTAAGCAAGCTAAACCTACAGTGGCTATATCACCTAAGGACGAATGGTAGTATATAGAGCCTTAATGTGATACTTAAGTTCTAAGCTACACACATTCTATTATTTTAATACAAATACCTGAATGATTATATTTTTTTATAGTTTTCATCGATTAAAGTATCATATACATAAGATCAGAGATATCATTAAGACTAGGTTTGATGCGCCTTATATATAATGGAAGAAGATACTAAAAGAAACTCATAATATGTGGTTCAGGAAGTTCTAGGTAAATAGATATTTAGTTTAGAGTTAATTTAATTAATTAATCATTGATAAATTTTTTTTATACATTTTGAAATAGAGAGACTTTAGGTGGAGGCCAGAGCATAATGAAAAATTAAAACAAATTTTGAGAGGAGTGGGTCGACGCCCCTGAAAGATATATTCACTAACTTCAAAAACAATAGTGTGTGCCCCTTCTAAATAGGAGATACCATTTATGATGCACTATTGTATGCCTTGTCGACTCTAGAGTTTGTTATTAAGAGGAAGCATAATAGACATAATCAAGCATCAGATGCTTGGGGGTAAGGTCCCTCCCTTCACACTAGTTATTTTGTGCCTCATACAGAGCACAGGGGATGACTGATAATTAGTTTCTTTCCTTTATTTTATATAAATATTTATATTATTTTAAAATTTTATGTTTGCAAAAATGTGTGCTTGTGAGAGAACATGATTCTTTAGAATTGCATACCTGAACCCATAAACACCAGGCAAATCAGCGGTGGGTCGATGAGAAATAAAAAAAGGCTCGTGTGAGTACAATTTTTAGTATTCATTAATAAGATGTAAATTTAAGTAAATTTTTTATTTTCTTTCATCATTTTGTACAGGTTGATTATCTACGCCGTAGAGAGACTCAAGCTCCCAATGGTGAGGGCTCATCTAATAAATTAGCTCATTTCTGTGAATACAAGGCATGGTCACAGGTTATGGGAGGAAAGTAGAGGGGAGAGTCTATGGATTAAGCTCTCAGGCTTATGTCTATGAGTCACATGTCTCTACCTCAATAGCGAGTTGATAGTAGAGTTCTGAGCATGATGTGATTAGTGAAAAGGTAACTATTCTCACTAAGGGGATGGAGGAGATGAGATAAATGCAGACTAAGGAGATGGTATAAATGAGGGAAATGGAGAGTAAGGACATGGAACAAATGACGAAAATGTAGGCTAAAGAATTGGGCAGGATGAAGCAAATGTTGTATCAAATGATTGAATACTTTGGAGGATCATGCAAAAAAGAAAGCATAAGCTGCCTGAGCCTGAGCCTGAGCCTAAGCTTGATGACGACTCTCTTGGGATAGATGATGATGAGTAGAGATACATTTTGTTTTCTTGTTGCACTAGTTATTTTCAAATAGTTTCTTTTTTAAAAATAATAGTGCATTATATGTTTCTTATTAAATTCAATAATTTTAGTTTTTTGTTTTGTATTTTATATTTTATGCCATACATATTACTATTAGTGTATGCTGTTTAAGTTCATTATATTATAATGCTTGCATATTTGTAGGATTTTTAAAGATTTGTTAGATGTTGAAATTATAGAAAGGGGATATTATTTTTTTTAGATGCTAAACGTTTCCAACAGATTTTTGACAATATATTCACCAGAAAGGTTAATACAGGGAAAACAGGCAGTTTGTTCGCCTGCTATATCTGCTAGTTAATTCTGACATATTACCAATGAATAAAATGCTAGTTCTATTGGTGGATATGTTCGACTGTATAAAATGTTGGTTATTGTTTGGTATATATTATCAATGTTATTATGTCGGTAACTCTTTGGCAGAATAGGACCAACGAAACTCCACCAGAATGTTCCAAAGGATTTTCTAATGGTTGACTTGACATTGTGGTAGCCAATTTGCAATAGTAATCCTAAAATTGTTATCAACTAATCTGCTGGTAATCCACTGACTAGCCATCGAAAATATTTTTGACGAAAAAAAAAATATTGGTATTTTTCTTTTAATGTGGCTTTTATCATCACTATTAAATCTGTCAATAATCCTTCGGAAAAGTTAATTACTGATAAAATTAGGTAGATTTCTGATGGATATGTCCATCAAGAATAGGTAATTCTCCTATAGTGAAATAAATATTTGATATTAATTATCAATTAGGCTCTTATTTTTCATATATAACAATTAACATAATCCTTTTTCACCATCAATAGAATCCTTACTCTCTGAAAACAAAACCCTTCTTACCTTTGATAGAATCCCATTTTAATTAATATAGCTTTCAAATTCCAAAATTTTCAATACATAATAGATTACATAATCCCTTCTCAATGCCAACAAAATTCCTTCTTTCCACCAATTCAAATATTTCAATCATAGCAATCACGGTATTATTGTATAATTCCATAAAAATACTCTAAAGGTTGTCAAATAATTTCCACCCAGTGCTATATAGATGGTTTTCAAATTTTACTTATAATGAATCCTAAAATATTATTTGACTAATAAGGGCTATTACATCATCTCCCTCACTTGTAGAAGATACCCTCTTTTCCTACCCCTAAAGCTTTAGCACCTAAGTAGCCTTGTCAACATGGGCATATATCTCTTTATGGTACTACAAGTCTAATTTTAGTTTCTTATTCATATGACAGTAGAGTGTAATTCTTATTTGTTAGTTATGACTAGGTCAAAAACTACAAAGTTATCTTAATCCTTACAAACTTTAGATTAATTATCTGTGAAAAACTCTTAGCCTTTGTGTGAAAGAGACAATTTATTTTGGTCAGTGTGAGTGCCTACACAAACTCAATTAAAGAAATGTGTGGGAATCAAAAAACTATATCAAAAATTGTTATGGAAATAGTTGCATGCAAAATGCTCATAGAAACTCAATTTTTTATTTCAAGATAGGTTAAAAAGTAAAAGGAGTATTGAGAATGAAAAATAAATAAATAAATTATTTTATCTCTATATATATAATATTCCCCCATTGCACAATGCTTGGAGAAGCAATGAATCTGCAATGATCGAATCACTAGTTATCAGGACTTGAGACTATTCTAGATTACAAACCCGATTGAATATCATAATTTACATAAGGGCACAACTTTGGCCATGCAAGTTTTTGCTATGTCCACTCCCGTTTTTTGCTACAGCCACAAAATGCGTGCATTTTAACAATTCCACATGATTTTTACTACAGTACGCGCTACATACCAATACCCAAACAACTATGAAAAAGCATTGCTCTTCATGTTATTTCACTCTTTCTCTTCACTAAAACCCTCTCTCTCTCTCTCTCTCT
>JAJBZI010004305.1:0-15036 GCA_021234465.1 Dendrobium hybrid cultivar
TTGCGTGTGATACTCTTCGAATGAAATTTGTTAGCTAATTTTCCTAACTTGGAAACTATTTTGCGGCATTTTCTTACTTATAACTTTGATGATTTGCATGAACTATTTTTTATAAACTCAATTTTGTTTTCTTTGTTGTAGAGCACTTTTTTTATCTACCCTAATCACGTCCACATAGAATCATAGCCTCTTTAACCATAAAATCCCATCATAGCCGTTATAAATGATTTTAACTCATGCTATGTTCTTTTTTACATAGCCTTATTCAAGGCTACTCAGAGACTACCCTTTGAATACCATCATAAGCTCCATAACTATACTACATACATTTCTGTACATTTCAAGTGTTTTTGGCCTTTGTAGTTTCTCTATTTGCCCTCAATGAATTCATAAACCTTGAGACTAGCTTTCAAACAAGCACTCGCCTTTTGAGTAATATCCCTTGGCCACCCTTCCACCCATTCCTCCATAAGAAATTCAAATGCTTTTAGATCAATCATACACCCTTCTTAGACTCCTCAACTTTAAAACCATTTTTTAAAATATTAGACCAAACTGGTTAGTTTGATTAATTCAACTAGGAATTAGTAGGCTAGCTGGTCCGAGATATCTTGAAAATCAATTCCTTATTGAACCAAGAAAGCATGTTTGAAACCGATAGTACAACTAACAAACCATTGAAGCAGTAATGTTTAATTAGACTCAATTTCTTAGAACTAGCATGTTCAATTACTATCTTATTTAAATAATTAAGTAAATTAATATAAAATATTAAACTTAAAAATTTAATTCAAATTTAATATATTTTAATTTTAAAATGAGCATTAAATTTTGACAATAATCATTGGTTAAATAGCACCATCCTACAATTTCATATATCCCCATCATCTCATGTGACACTTCCTAACTGATGTAAACAAAAAAAAAAGTGATATAAAAAAAAATACTAAGACAAAGTTCCCAAGTTATGTGGGATAAAAAAACTAAGGTAAATTTTTTAAGTTCACAATAAATACACTATATATACACCTATGATTGCTTGTGTAAGTGCCTTCTCGTAGGTATTTACAAGTTATGTTTGAGTCGCACAGAAGGAGGATTCCCAGCTCTTTCAGGATTGTCTGTTCGAAAGACTCGCATAGGAGCTGTTCGTAAATTTTTTAATTATCACTGGAGCATGACGGACCTCCTCCGATCACTTCCTCCAAGCAATCACTCTCCCTAGCGAGGGTGGCCTCAAAGTTCCTTTCTAAGTCGAATAAGTGTTTATTGATCCCAACTAAGGTCAAGTCTTCAATGCGAGGCCTATTAAAAATAAAGCTATAGACACACATCTCATCTATAAGAAATCTCTTATGATCAAATCATCACCATACTTAGAGAACAATAACAAATCATCACTCATCCCATCTCACTCCAGTGGAGTGACTTTAGACCGGCTTACTACCTCACGCTGACTTTAACTCCAGACACTCATGGGGTACAGCTCACTCGCATCATTTGCCAATAGATCTCCACACCACTTGGCATAGTTGGCTGCGCTACATTAAAGACTAATAGTACAACTCATGTACTTCATATGCATTCTACTATAACCCTCGAAGTCCTATAAATAAGAGGAGGGGGATACAAGAAAGAGATAAGACAACATCAGAAAAGACCAAAAGAGATATGATAAAATAGAGAGAAATAGAGAGATGTTATTTTCCCTTGATTAGCTTAAGCTCTTTAGGATAGAGCTCTCGCCTCCTATCATTCTTATATTTTTGGCTAGGATAATAAAGATTCTCTTCAAATACATTCTCACTCTTTCCCTCTTTCTTTTTATCTTCATCATCCTTACATATAGGTCATCAGCTCATAGGTAGGTTCATAAAGTATAGCCAAGCATCATCCATCGAACAAATATAGATTCAACATCCTCTTAAGTGCAGTGAGCATGAATCTGATGCCAAGGGCCAGAAGACTAGTACCCACCAAGCAACTGGAGACCTTAGTGAATGCGATGAGCCAAGAATATACCACCCCAATGAACTACAAGAAATAGCAGAATGAATTTTATAATCCATCTAGGATACTCTCACAACAATTAGCAACAAAACACGAACTAGCAATGTTTCCAAAGGATAATCTGATCTTAGAAATCATCATGAGCCTCCAAAAGAAGGACATGCTTCTAATCCAGTCATCAACCATACTCGCCCCTAGAAGAGAGATGAAAATTCTAGCCAGTTAGCTAGAAGAGCTAAATAAAGTGAATCAAGACTAACTAACGCTTCTCCAGATCAATCACTGAAGAAAAAAATGCCTCCTGAGTTCAAGGTGCCTCACCTAGAGACCAACTGAGGTAAGACTAACCCCATGAATAATGAGGCAACATTCGAGTCCATGACCTTCCTCCTCCACATCGACGATGCCCTCCAATGTCTTCTCTTCTTCACCACCTTCAAAGGATCGACACTCAAGGTTCTCACCCACCTAGTGGAGTGATCACCTCATTCATTGAATTCATACGAGTGTTCACCATATAATTTACCAGCACCTAGAGAAACCCAAAGAGCTCACAAGTCCTGTTAGCAATGAGATAGGAACCAAGAGAATCATTAAGGAACTTCATACTAAAGTTCTAGAAGGAAATGCTTGAAGTCAAGGAAATAAAACCAAAAATTTCCCAAACAACCTGTTGAAGAATATAACCTAATGGCTAAACCACCAATAATCATTCCATGCTATGAGACCTCCATAAGAAGAGACTTTCATCCAGGAAGAGACAAAGAAAGCACACATCCTCAAGAATGAAGAAACTAAAGATCAAACTTCCAGAGCAACCCTCAGCATCCTTGTCTATATAAGACGCCCATTCGGCTAAGACCTTTGAAGGTAGAAGTGCCATAAGCATCAAGGACTAAGAAGGAATACATAAAGGTCACTCATTGACCCCAAACATATCCAACATATACTCCGTTAACAATATCTATAGCCGAGCATGTGGAGGCAATATAGAATAATGAATTCTTTAGATGCCTGCTGCCAAAGAAGAATAGTAGTGCCCATGATACCACAAGAAACAATGCATTCTATAGAGACCATAGACATGACACCAAAGAGTGTTGTCACCTATCAAACCTACTCGAAGAACTCATCAAAGTCGAGAAAATCTAAGGTTTGTTCTCGCTAATCTAAATTGATGACAAAAAAAAAATCCCCCGCAAAAGAAAATGCCAATGAGCCCATATTAGCTCGATCCATTAACATTGCTAGAGTAGTATCCACCATCCTAGGCAACAAACATGGGGATGCCCCCACCACTGTAAAGAAGCCAGAAGCAAAAGAAGTTCATTCAACAGAAGTCTTGCAGTCCATCAGGGACAATGTTACCTTCTACAGGAGAGATGAATCAACCAGGGGCAACCCACACATTGAAGTAATAGTCAACACCTTCCTAATCGCTAACTATTAGGTTGGTAGCATTATGATAGATATGAGGGGCTTAGTGAAGAAAATTTTAAAACAATCTTTAACAAGATGAATTGATTCTCCTATCAACTCGTTCTAACCATGGGACCCCCTATAAATTCTATGGTGAGCACAAGAAAATTGAAGAAGCAATTATTGTACCTGTTAGTTAGGGTGAAGGATATCATCAATACATGGCAATGGAAAACCTCATCATCGTTGAAGCTCTTGTAACCTACAATGTCGTATTTTGGCAGGCCTGTATTGAACACCTTTAGAGCTTTTATATCTACATACCATGTCACCATCAATCTTTATATCAAAGGAAGAGGAGTCATCATAAGGGGAGACCTAGCCAAGTAGCTCACCTGCTACCTACGAGAAGTGAGACCAACAAAAACTTTTGAATAAATCCTCCACCTCGATGTGGAATGAGGTTTGAGCATAGAAATAACTGAAGCCACCCAAGAAGTACCTACAATGAAAGTTGAATCAGGAAGAAACCTCAGAATTAGCATTTACTTTAGTAGAGAGCATTGAGACAAGGTGGTGCAAAGTCTCTGCAATAATTTTGAAGTGCTTGCATGGACACCAATAGAAATGCCAAACATCAATGAGGAAGTCATATGCCATCAACTAAACACAAAAAGGGACTCTAATCCTATCAAATAGAAATCCAAAAAATTATAGCTTACTCATCAAACCCATCCGAGAAGAAGAAGAAAAGCTACTTGACACCAACTTCATTAGGGAGGTTTAATATACAGGCTACATCTCTAATGTGGTGATAATGCAGAAAGTAACAAGAAAGTGGAGAATATGCATAGACCACCAATCTAAACTTATTATACCCCAAACATAAATACCCCCTTCAGAGGATTGAAGCCTTAGTCAACTCTATAATAAACTATTCCATAATCAGCTTCATAGAGCCTTTTTAGGCTACCACCAGATCCAGTTGCACCCAAACACTATAATAATACTACATTCATCACAATTAAATGATGGAATTGCTATAAAGTCATGCCCTTTAGGTTGAAGAATATCATGGACACTTATCAAAGGATGATAGACAAAATCTTTATGAAATAGAAGGGAATAAACATCAATGTCTTTATAGACAACCTTTTGAAAAAGAGTCAATCTCTTAGAAAACACATCCAAAACTTACTCTCAAAAAATATAAAATGAGGCCAAATCCTTTGAATTGCAACTTCATAGCAGGTGCACAAAAGTTCCTAGGGGTCCTTCTTATGCTGATGAAATCAAAGTTAACTCTGATAAAGTTCAAGCTATATTGAAGATGAAGACACTAAAAACTACCAAGAAAGTCTAGCAACTCACCGGTCAAATCATCAAACTCAATAATTTCATTTCTCCAAGAAATTCTCTTAGAAAGGAAACTATAAAATTGCCTTCCAACAACTAAAAAACCTACTTACTTGGCCACCTCTTTTTCAAAGCTATCTATTGAACGAAATTCTATTATTGTACCTCGAATTCAATGAAGGTGTCTTCAGTCTCGTACTCCTCTGAGAAGAAGGGAAAAGGTAGTGGCCAATCTACTATGTGATTCATACACTCCAAGGCTTAGAGTAAACATATCCCATTATGAAGAAACTTTCATGAGCTCTTATCAACTTAACAAGATGATTATGACCTTACTTCCTGACCCATCCCATCCAAGTAATAACTGATTATCCTCTAAGGGCAATTCTCACTAAACTTGATCACTCAAAGTATTTACTCAAATATTATGTAGAACATAGTGAATTCTCAATCACCTTTACACCAAGAATGGCCATTAAAGCTCAAACACTAGTTAATTTTCACGTATACTGCACTAACCAAGATTTAAATTCAAGTATACTGATGCAACCTCACCAACGTTATACGTAGATAACACCTCAAGCTAGCCAGGAGTTAGTGCAGGCATAGTTCTCAGAATCTCCACAGGAGTTAGTCATCCAAGCCTCAAACTTTAAATCCAGGATCACTAACAATTAGGCCAAGTACAAAGCTCTACACATTGGCCTATGATTTGCCTCCGGACTAGGCTTCACTCAACTTGAGGTGTACTTAGACTCAAAACTCATGGTAAACCAGATCAATAGTGAATATGAATTCAAAGATGAGCTACTCATGAAGCCTCTAATCAAAGTCAAAGAAGAAATCAACAAACTTGAATATTTTAAAATCTCCCAAATTCTCAGGAATCAGAATCAACTTGTCAATCTCCTCTTTAAAAAGGGAAGCATTAATGGTTATCCTTCTATATGTATCTCAACGCCTACCATAACTCAAGAAAAAGTGATACAAGAAGAAATGGATCACCAAACCTATGTTCTGGAAGTTGGGTCGACCCTTAAATCGAGTCCTTTAAAACTAAATCAATCAACACTAAGGTCAGCAACCCTAAGCAATTTAAAATCAAAGTAGCTAACTACTTATTAGTTGATGAGTGCCTATTTAAAAGATCTGCATTTTCAATTAATATTAGGTACATACGAGAAGATTAAAAAAGAAGCATTACTGAGCAAGATTCACTTCGACGAGTGCAATAGACACTCAAGTGTACATTCACTTGCCCAAAATTCTTAAGTAAGGACATTTCTGGCCAACTCTAAGAAAAAATGCAAAAACTTCTCTAAAAGGTGCATATAATGTAAAAAATTTGCTCCAATGCAACTACAACCCTCTCAGAAGTTACACTCGATAACCGGCCCCTGCCCATTCCCCATATGGGGTATGAACCTACTACGCCACTGTCAACAAGTCAAAGAAAATTCATTATAGTCATGATTGACTAATTCACCAAATAGATTGAAGTCAAAGCACTCTCCTACACAACTTTGATCGTGGTTTAAAATTTAATTTAGGTATACATTATCTACTGACATGGAGTACCTTTTACTATTATAACCGATAACATGTCAAAATTAGCTAATCAAAGCCTCAAAAAATTCTGCATCATTTAGGGAATTCACCTCAAATTTTCCTCAAATCATCAACATCAAACTAACGGTTACATTGAAGCTGCCAGCAAGTTCATACCCAACCTCCCCAAAAAGAAGGTTAAAGGCACTAAGGGAAAATCGGCAAAATTACTTTCCTCATTACTATGGGCACTCAAAAAAATATCATTAATAGCCATCGAGCACAAACCTTTCTCTCTCTCACATAACAATGAGGTCATGCTCCAGTAGAGCTTGACTTATAAAGCAAAAGAGTGTTAGCCACAACCCATGACAAGGATACTGAGTGCTGTGACTAGAAAATAGCTAATCAAGGAGTCTACAGATGACCGTCAATGTATTAGAAGCGCTCAAAATGAAAGACACACTTTGATAGGAAGAGATCAAGAGAAGAATCACCTGATACTATAATTCACACCTCTGAGAAAAAACCTTCCTACATGGAGACCTCATCTTGAAAAAAGTAGATGCCGCCACTCATCACTACATTTGACAAACTAATAATTATTTGGGAAGGTCCATACATAATCAAAAGATAAGTGGGCCCAAGATCCTATAACTATAGACCCACAATTAAAATAAAATACTTCAAACATGAAGCATCGATGACCTCAAGTCATTTTACCAATAAAAGAAGCACATGTCCTTAATCACTTTATATTCTTATTTCTCCTTTATTGAGAATCACTTTTCTTTATCTTTCATGTAAAAGTATCTTAAAAGACAATCAAAAAAGCTTAACCATTCACAACAAAATAGTTACTCAAGATGCTTTAGAAATTCTAGATGTTGAGACCTAATGCTTGAATAGTGTGAGAACTCCTCATGAGACCTTTTTAAGAAGAAACATGCTGAACCATAATTTATCAAATATGCAATAATCAAGCGCAATCACCTGACTAGTGCATATCAATTGAGTCCACCTCCAGGTTAAAGCTAAAAGAAATGTTTGGACTATCCCTATGGCAAGCCAATGCCCTTAAGCACTCAAGGCATATGCATGCACCAGATCCCCCAATGTGAAGAAAAGTCATATTTTAGCAAGATCCACTCCTTATTCCCTATTGTGTGACTAGTGGCAAACTACATTTTGAATACCAAAAAAGAAATCTCCCAACTAGTTCACCCCACTTTCAAAAAATCTTTTTAAGGAGAAACCTGTCAAATCACAATACCTCGACTATGCAATAATAAAGCATGATCACTTGACTAGAGTGAGTCGATTAGGTCCACTCCAGGTTCAAGTTAAAAGAAAAGACTGTACTACTCCATGCAATGAGCCGATACTCTTAAACACTCAAGACTTGTGTGTAGGTTAAAGCTCCCAATGTGAAGGAAAGTCATATTTCTAGTGATATCCACTCCTAATTCCCTATCGAGTGATTAGCGCTGCACTATGATTCAAATCCTAAAAGAGAAAAACTTCAAATGAACTATCACAAACTAAAAAACAAAACAAAAAGAAGTGAACATTTATTCATAAATTATTCACCCTATGCTCTGGGAACTCGGACGAAGGTGTAACATCTTTCCTTATGATAAGCATGTATGTTTCTTTTGTAGGAATAAAGTTTCATCACCCTTACACTTTGCCAAATTTATAAAATGATTTGCTAGCATCAAAAAAGAACTAGTAAGCATCCAAACACATCTCATCAGAGTAATAAAAGACAAATAAAGATGACATTTTCATGCCTTTCATTACAAGCAATTATACTTACAATTACCAATAAGGCTAGCTTTATTTCCTAATGGAATAACCCGCACAGAAGTAACTAGCTCTTACAAGCCGAGTACAATTGGATGAGAAATCTCAATGCCTGTTTCACTCCACTTGTCACTTGACATTTTTCCATGGAATATCGCACTAAAAACACATCAGGATACTTGTATGCAGCTCAAATTCCTGCAAACAAATGTCCTAATCTGATTGAGTGACTCAAGAGAAAAGAATAACCTCCCTAAGTTGCCCGAGAAGGCGTATCAACTTCTCAACCCTCTTAGCAATAGCATTAGTAAAGATCTGACCTCAAACATGATTCACTTAAGATGATCTTATTGAAGGGTCATTGAAATCACAACAAAAGATGAAATCAATGTGTCGGTCACTTCCCAGCAACACCATAACCATCTGTCATTTTGTTCTCCCAAAAAAGAGTGGAGTTGCGAGACTCCCCTTACATAAAAACTTCATTTACACCAAAAGACTATAATTAGAAAGGAATACATGTTTTTTTTCTTTTTATTCTTCCTCTATATGCCATAGAAAGAAAGAGCAAAAAATCGAAGAAATCTCACAGCCAAGCCAACCATCAAAAAATTAGCTCATCTCAAAAAAGAAAACCTAAGGAATGCCAGCATCGCAATAAAAGCAACAACCATTCAAGTCTATTCACAATCCAAAGAACCCACTCACTCTATTTATAGGCGAACGACTGCGAAGCGTCTTGTCAAATACCATAAATGGTGCACTGACTTATTAAATAGAGAAGACATCAAAGAGGCATATCAAAGTAATTGCATTACCTGTAATTATAAGGTAACCTATTTCACCTCCCAAAATCATTATTATTTCAAAAAAATAGGATAAACATCTCCCTGGAAAGACAAAGATCACATCATCAACATCAAAATGCCTAAGCCACTATTAGTTGACTCCCTTTATTTCAACAAGCTCCATAATAGACTAGCACACGAGTCCCCATTTGAAGGCAAGTCTTAAGTTCTTGGCACTATAAGAGACCACAGACACCATGCCATTATACATTGAAGGGTATGCCCCCTCCTTTTTATGAAAAACTCCATAAAAAGTAGTGCACGGTTACCCTCTCAGTTAGTGAAGTCTCACACCACAGACGATGGTAGTAAATAGCTTTAGCACGTGACTCCCTCTCCCTCTAATCGATAAGCTTTGTAATAAGGGCAGAGTACGAGTCCTATTAATTGGTGAGTCTTGATTTTTATCCCTGAGAAGACCAAGAGTTTGGCATAAGGCATGGTCCAACACAATAAATTTAACATACTAACAATAAACTTGCTCGCCACTAAGTCAAGAAGGCCAACTTCTGTCGTAAAAGAAAGAAATTTACAAAAGCTCAACAGGCTTCCAATTATTACACAAACATTAACTACCCATTCCATTTAGGTATGAGGAGGTAGGAAGAATAATTAAATAAAAAAAAGAACCATTTTATATCTATTCACGTATTAAATAAAAAAAAATATAACAAATTTACAAAAATCAAGGCTGATGGCACTCATTTATTATGCACACTTGGGCTTTAATTATCTTTCTCCCTGTAACTCTCATTAATATTTTAAAGTAATAAAAATGATCCTCAAACTTGGGCTAGAGCTCGCTTCTAGCCACCATCCTCCGAATACAATAAGTGACACTATCAAAATAGCAGTCACCTAGTAAACATTCAAAGTCATCATCATGAATGATGTAGACAACCACTTCTAGATTCCTAGTTAACTCAACAACAGTCACCTCACCCTGTTCCTTAGCCTTGGTAATCATAGCAAATCAGCAATCCCAACCTCAACTAGATCTTTAGCCTCTATGAATAACGTTACAGCCTTGCCGAGTCCAATTAAAACTAGCGCTAACTTTTCAATTGAGTAATCTCCTCCTCCAACAGATTTATCTTCTTTATCATTTGTAGATGGATTTTTCTCTTTTCCACCAAGTCAACCTTGACAGCTCCATCTTATGATTCAAGCAACTGGCTCGAGCGACAAAGCGAATAAAATGCATGTTTGAAGAAATACCTACCAGGAATCAATTAGCAAATTCATGGTTGAACATGTTAATTCATGACAATCCAATTCTTATATGCTTCTCTAACAATTCATTATAAAGAATCTTGTTGTTCTCAAAGCACCATTTCGATATCTAGCCAGGACCTTGACTCACAACCGCGGAACACTACCGCTCACTAGAGGGTGATACCTCATTATCATCTGATACTATATAACTCTTTAACCCCTCTGAGGCTCCATCACACTTAACATGCTCTTTACTTTTACCTGAGATAACAATCTTCTCTCCCATAGATGTAAGCTCAATAGGCAATTCCTCCCTTCTAGAAGTTTTTGCAATCACTTTTTCGCTTATAGATTAGGGAGAATTTTAATTGAAATTTTATTCATGTTTTGTGCATATTCCTATGAAAATATTTGTTTTAATTGATATTGTACAGAAAAATGTGGAAAATAAGCCAAAAAAATATCAATTTAGCTTCCACATCGTGACCTATTTAATTCATGTTGCAGCACTCCCAGCACCCCAACACCAGCACGGAAGCATCAGGGTGCCACTTGGTTCTACTATTTAAACAATTAATTCAACGCCTCTTTACTTCCTCCTTAAGTGTTGCAGTGCTCTTAACACCCCAAAGCTGGATAGGAAGCATCACAGCTTTACTTGGGCCTATTACTCTACAATTAATTCAGTGCCACAGCGCCACTGTTTGATGTGCCCCACCACCAAGAAGCATCTTAATGCCATTCCCATCCAACATTGCAATGACGTGGTGAGGGAGTTAGACTGGATTCTTATTAAAGCGTCACTTCAATTTAGCCTAATGTTGTGGTGGAGCACAACATCTAGCATTGAGGTGTTATTTGAATTGTTAAGTATAGTGGCACCCAACGTATGCAGCGCCACAGTGTTAGTGTCAATTTGTACTGAGTATAAATAGTTTTCTTATCGAAGTATTGAGGGCTAGTCATTTGTTTATTTTACAAAATAGTAACGGAGTGTGAGTTAAATGAGGAGAGTGTCCATACTTAATGAAAATTAGTTTGGGAGGCATCTATTATTTGTAATTGATTGTAAATCTATTATAGGTGATATTTTCTCCAAATAAACTCTTACATAGTGTTGTAGTTTATCCAATGAATTCTATTTTGTTTTAAATCATTTTCATGGTAGCTAGTTCTAAGTTTTGGGCTTATGATGTGAATGAAGTATATTTTTCTTTCTGTAGACTCTAGTAAATGAATTTTTTTAATATTATTTTCAACCACTCTCAATCTTAATTTAATTCATGCAATAGCCATATTTGAATTTAAAATTTAGTATGATTCATTGCATTGATGAAGGAATAATGAAACACATTAGAAGATTAAAATACATAATTTTCAGACATAGATATAGGATGAGTAGGATTTTGGGGTCTACATAGAGAGAATCATGATAGTAGGGTGAAAACTTTACCTACACGCTTACAAGCTCGATGGACATCTAAGTGTGGATATATTTTGATTCATAGCTTATGTTAGAAGAGTCTATTTAGGAAAACACTGCATCATTTATTATCATAAATTTAAACCATATTTTACTTTGATTCTATTATCTTTTTAGCAATTATAGTAGCTTGGTAGAAAACCAATTCCATTCATTGTTCAATAGGATAAAATTTATAATTTGAAGTAGGTAGTATTAGAGGAATTCGTTGGATATAACTTTCCTCATTGGATTGACACTTAACTCTAAACGTTATTACTTGATTAGCACATGCACTTGCATAGAAATTAGCTTAGTAGCTTAGCTTAGCCATCATCGTACATCTCCCATCAAGTTTTTGGCACCAATGTCGATGAAAGGTTTCATATCTTACTTATTTCTCTATATTATTCAAAACAATAGCATTTTTATTCATGCTTTTGTTTTTTTTATTATCTAGTTTCATAAAAGTGTATTTATTTATTTTGTGCCTCAGCCAAGTGTTTTAAAGTTTTATAAAATTAGTATGGCTTGCATTTCATTTAGCATTTGTGGTTTGTGACTGTGCATGCATAGGAGATTTAGTAAGGCATCCCTATTATTTGACTTAGAAATAGAATAGGCACTTATAAAAATTAGAAAAATAAAAAAGAATCATGCTTTTACAATAGTTGAACCAAACAAAGAGCAATATTAACTCAGACCACTTAAAGAGTATGTCAACCCTTTAGCAGATAATATTTACTAGAGTATCCATAGACTAACCATTCAAGCCAACAATTTTGAGTTGAAACCTGAAATCATCCAAATGGTTTAGAACTCACAATTTGATTGAACTCTTGTTTGGGATTCCAATTTACATTTAGCTAATTTTTTATAGATTTGTGCAATATTCAATTACAATGAAGTCTTTAATGAAGCCATTAGACTTCATTTGTTTCCCTTTTTATGGTAGAAAAAATAAAAGTGTGGTTTAATTCCTTATCCTTAAGCTCTATAACTACTTGGAATGAATTGATCCATAAATTCCTAGCTAAGTATTTTCCACCAGTAAAAATAGCTAAACTTAGGAATGATATTACCTCATTTTCCAATTGGATGGAGAGTCAATTTATGAAAGTTGGGAAAGATTTAAAGAGATGCATAGGAAGTGCCCTCACCATGGTTTGCCTAATTGGTTGTTCATTCAAACCTTTTATAAAAGATTAGTAGGATTCCTTATATCTATCATTAATGTGACAGTTGAAGGATCTTTGATGTTAAACCTTTTTTAGGAGCCCTATGCCTTAATAAAGAAAATGGAAACAAATAATTTCTAATGGTCGTCAGATAGAGTGAATCATTAAAAAATAGCTAGTATTTATGAGCCTGATATTTTTTCTCTTTCACTACCCAGGTAGCGACTATGTCTAAGAAATTGTACAATCTCAAAGTTAGTCTAGTCGTAGGATCACTATGCTTTTAGATGCGAATCTATTCATTCCCTTTAATGATCCTAATGTTCAAGAGGTAGAAAGTGTGAATGTTCTTAACAAACAAAATAACCTCTATTCTAATACATATAATTTTGATTGGAGGAATCACCCAAATTTTAATTGGAGTAATAATGATGGTGGAAATCAGTGGAATGCAAATCAGTTCAACCCTATAGGATCTTGGAGTAATTCTCAGAAACATTTTGGAAATCCTAAACTTCCTTATCCCCCAGGCAATAATTAGAATAATCAATTTTAGGATAAGAGGACATCTTTGAAAGACTTAATGCATCATATGAGGAATCAATTGTAGAGTCAAGCTGCTACCATTGAAAATTTAAAAACTCAACTAAGGCAAGTAGCTAGCTTAGTTAATGGTAGACCCTAGGAAGCCTTTCCTAGTAACATTGAAATCAATCTCAAGGATAAAGCAAAGGAGCAATGCAGTGACTAATTGAGGAGTAATATTGATTTGAACCATAGCCCAAATAAAAAATCATAGCACAGTCTCACTAAAGACTCTAAACTTAGCATTTTTGGGAGACAACTAAATTCTATTTTGTTTTGTTTTATGTTTTGATTTAAAGTATGTATTAAGTTGTATTTCATTTAGTTTCCATGTATTGACATTTTGTTCATGTATGAGTGCTTTGAACATATGCATCATAGTTTAGACATTTGACTAAAATTTCTTTTAGAATGATAGAATTTTGCTCAATTAAACTTACACTGCAACACTATATCATGTGACATCATATCCTCATTGACGCAATCACCACAACCCTTGTGATTTAGTGTCACCAAGCAGCACTCAATAGAAAATTAGGTTGTAGTGCAATGCTGGTGCACCATATAGTTACATGTCTCAGTGCTATAATTTTTACATGGGTGTTCCATCAGCATAATCTATAGCATCGTGGTGCCAAATTGCTATCCTTAAAGCGACATGACATTGAATGCAAGGTCGGTTGCACTAACTACTTGAAAAATTGCAAAATTAATTCAACTCTATTGTTGAGCCCCATAGTGGTAGTCTTTTTGTAGTGTAGCAGCACCAATATGCATCAACCACCATGGTGGTTGGCGAGTCAAAAAGTTTGGCATTTGAGTTCAAATGCCAGCAGAGCAGCGCCATCTAAAAAGTAACATCATGGCACATCTACCGATTTTAATTATGTGTCATTTTGTATTTCCTAATGTCATAGCACTACAGTGCTTTGTTCACTATAAAGCTATTTTTTTGTGAAAAAAATTAGTTTTTCATCCTACACTCTTGCATTTCTTTTACTTGTGCCTTATTTTTATTTCAAATCATCCTTAGTCTTATAATGGCTCCTAAATTATACTTTAGGAACAAGCGTGCTTCATCCTTTTTCAATAAGAAATGCTTTAGCTCTGTAGAGGCAAAGCTAAGGTATGATAATTTTGTTTTGCTAAAGTAGTTGATCCCTGAGCATGCTTTACTGAGTCCTAAGGGGGCTAATACCTACACTATTACGCAGTGGAGGTGGAAACCATTGTGTGAAGAGACTATTGCATATATTGTAGCTATTGTCAGGTTATTCTTTATAAATGCAAAGGAAGCATAAAATGACAGTTGATATTTTAGCAATAAATGGGTCCATTTTAATTTCATAGGTTGAAAAAAAGTTTGTTAAACCCAGGATTTTGAACATGATGAGTACACTACTTTTGTTCATTCCTCTATTGACCCTCAAAAAATCCATAGGAAGTTGTCTAGGTCAAGCAGTGGGGCTATATGGAAAAGAGGGAGAGGAGAGTAATTAATTTAACTATATCTGCATGCTCAAATTTCTAAGACATGGCATTATTTCATTTTAGTCGATCTTTTGTCAAGCACTAAAATTAGTGAGATGACCCGTGACTATACTATTTT
>JAJBZI010004347.1:0-16891 GCA_021234465.1 Dendrobium hybrid cultivar
ATAAGAGAAAGAGGTGGTGGAAGCATTCCACTTGAGCCAAATTCTCCCGGAACTAGAGAGTGAGAAATTGTTAAATTCTCCTTCATTGTAAAAAGATAATGGGAGGCTACAAACCACTGATCAGATAAAGAGTTAACATGAATACGGTTTTCCAAAATAGCAATAAAATGGAGCTTAAAGTCCTCGATAAGGTCCTTACAAGAAGAGACCTTTTCAGAACTGTTAAATCCCCGAATGTTCCAAATAGCAAGAAGAGCTTCAGACATTTGTAATCGATTTTGCATTAGATCTAGTATTAATACTGGTCACAGCAGAATTCTTGGGCCCTTTGGATTTTTGCTTCTTTTTTAACCCTTTGGATTTTTTTTTTTTCAAATTTCGCCGTTGTAACCTGCAGCCTGACGACAAAACGCGAACACCAACGAGCCGGAAAAAGCGTTGTCCCGTGGCTCTTGCGCTTTACAAGCTTAGCTTGTACTGCGCTATTCAGTTCCATCGCGCTGGTCCTTTTTATGAGTCAAATTAGCAGTGCGCTCTCTTTTCTAAGGAATCGCGGTCAAAAGCGAAAGCAATGCTTCAGTGCTTTTCGTCTTCTTCCCCACTCGCCAATCCATTCCCGGTATTATCGATCTCGCTATGGGCGAGTCTCGCGGCTTCTCTTGGCTGGTCAAGTCATGCATAGCCGATTCCTGCCGGGAAATAGCCCGATCGCCGGTGGCCAACCACCGCCACCACAATGAATTCATTTCCTCCGACGCTTCCCGTCTGTCTGCCCCTATCTTCACCCTCCCCGACGATCTCCTCTTCGAGTGCCTCTCCAGGGTTCCTCTCTCTTCCCTCCTTTCCCTATCCCTTGTGTGCCGCCGTTTCGCACTACTTCTTGACAACCCGGCTTTTCATGATCTACGCCGTTCCCGCGGCCGCCTACGCCGCACCCTATTCGCCATTTGCATCTCTGATCTCGGCTTCATCACTTCTGCCGCCCTCCCCGTCCCCTTTCCAGCCCACCTCGATCCCTCCTGGAACCCCTTCGCCACCCCCATTTCATTTTCCCCTGACCTCGCCGCAGGCGCCTTCTCCCAACCACGCCTCGCCGCCATGGGCCGTGCCATATACATTATCGGTCGAGGAGCCACTCTGCGATACGACTCTTTGACCGGCACCGTCACCTTCCGCGCACCGACCATCTTCCCTCGCAAGAAGTTCGCGGCGGCGGTGATTGGCTGTCGGATCTATGTATCGGGTGGCGCTACACGCACATCCGCCGTGGAAGAATACAATCCAGAGGTGGACGAGTGGCGGGTGGTTGCGGAGGCTCCAAGAAGGCGCTACGGCTGTGTCGGGGCTGCCGCCGGTGAGATTTTCTATGTGATTGGGGGTCTCCGTGTGGGAAGCCGGATGGAGGAAGAGGAAGAGTCGCGGGGCGCACGTACGTGTGCGGGGTCGATGGACGCTTACCACGTGAGGGCCGGGATATGGCTGCGGGTGCGCGCGGTGGTACCGGGCGGTGGCTGCATAGTGGGGGCTTGCGGGGCGGGGGCGCACGTCTACGTTCTCGCCAGCCACGCTGTGGAGCTTTCGTTCTGGCGGTGGGACGGGAAGGGGCGGCGAGGAGGTGACTGGACGCGCCTTGAACCGCCTCCTTTGGCCGGGCAACTCCGGCTCGGCGGCGCAGTGCATTTCTCGTGTACGAGTATTGGCGATGCGAAGCTGGCGGCGCTCGTCCACGCCTCCGCGAGCCATGGCGGAGATCTGGGCCGAAGGTCGAGGGGCGTGGAGGCGGCGCTTCTCATCTACGACATCGAAGCCGGCGAGTGGTCTCGTGGCTCGGATCTCCCGCCTGGTTTACGCCGTGCTGCTTGTGCTTGTGTTGAGTGCTAGTGCTAACTGAGCATGCTTGATCTGCCATTAATGGTTCAGAGCTAGCATAAGCATTTCTCTGGCTAAAATCTGGACATTTTGATTTGTTTTTTCAGGTCCGCGAGTGGCCGTCGGGCTGATTATTTTGTAATTGGGAATTGTGTTATTTGCATTGTTGTCATTTGCTGCATGAGGGGAGCTTATGTGTCTGGAGTTTATCTGAATTGAACTCCAAAGTCCTAACCCTTTGGTCTTGAATATTTTGTATTGTTTGTTTCATAAATAGAAATTTTATTTGTGCTTGCTGAAATCGTAAGCTTAGCTTAATCTGTTAAGCTAAACCCATTAGCTTGGCCGTAGATGGCTGGGAAGGGAGAACAAAATAATGCTTAGCTTTCATGGCTTTACTTTAGGGGTGGTGAAGCCTACTCAGTGGGTCTATTTGGGCTCGGCTCCATTGGGCTCATGAGATATTTATTATTGATTATTTAAAAATTATTAATTAAAAATTATAGTAGAATATATTTAAGTATGAAATATAAATATTTAAAAATTAGATTTTTTAATTATTTTATGTGATTATTTATTTTTAATTATAATAATATTCATTTTTTTATAATAAATAATTTAACTCGAATTCATAGAATTGGAGCTAAAAATTATTAATTAACCAATATCAAACTCAAATTGCTTAATTTTACATAACTTTGTCTAGTTTAACTTATTTTTCTAGTTTAACTTATTTTTAGACTTTTGAATTTGAATAGCCAATATTTAGATGTAGTGTATATATGGAGCTCTGATACATAAAACTGATGGTGGGAAAATGCTTGCTTGAATGATTCAATTATTATTTTTGATAAGTATGAAAAAATCGAACTCTCATTTTGAAAGGAATAAATAAAATAAAATAGTTATATATATTTATATATACACAATTGGAAGTTTAACATTACATGCCTCACAATGCACCTGTTTGGGGAAATATCTCCGAACTAAATTATTCTTACAATTGTAAATAGTCTATAGTAATAATACAAATATCCAAACAAGATTGTTGCTTGAATATCTCTCTTCTCAAAGTAATATTTCTCTTTGACCTTAAGTGCTCCTTCCATAAAGCGTCATTGCTAACCCCTTTTAATAAATATTCATATTTTGTCATTATATAAGTTTGAATGTACTTAGATTCATATTTAGTCATTATATAAGATTAAAACAAAAGATTAATATTCATATTTTGTCATTATATAAGATTAAAACTCTAACTTTGTCATTCTTAGTTTAAGAGGAAGAGGATAAAAAGAGAATCCTAGGTTAAGAATGAACAAAGATTGAATCTCATATATAGATTTGTATTTATGTTAGAACAAGATTCAAATATTATATGTAAAATTAGTGTTGAAGATCAAACAGCATATGAAGTTGAAATAATACTTTTGAATCTTGTTTGAACCATATTCGAACTATCTCTCCAATTTTCAATTTTCTATATACATAATATGATCATGTAGATGGATCGAAATTATAGGATGCAGATGTAAATATAATAACATAGATAATTGAGGGAGTTTTTATTTGAAAATATACCTTCATTAATGAATTGATAGAAATTATGCTTGAAACTTATATTTCATGTTGGTATTTTAAGTATTTGATAATGATTTATATGCCAACCACTTGAAGTGCATTGCTATAAAATGTCATTCATCTAATAAATTTGGTTGAACATGTGACTACTAGCTTTTGATTTTTAATATTTTCTAAATATGGTACCCGCATCAACTATAACATAGAAAACACTATTAAAATAAGAAATCATACACACAATCATTTTTGTGATCGAAATCCTTGAAGCAAAATACACTTGTATCTTCGATGTTGATTGAAAGACCATTGACAAGCTTAGCCATGACTCATTAGGCATATAATCAAGAATAAGCTCATTACATATACTAATAACATGAAGCCAAAGATGATCATATTATACATAACAAGGGACTATAACATTAGTTTATTCAAAGAGAAGGCTTTGTGGTATCATGAGTAGACTATAACTTGTGTAAGAGGGTCTCCCAAAGCATCTTTTCAAAAGTTGCCATCTTATCTATTTATATTATACTAGAAAAATCTAAGAATAAATTTTAATTTCAATGAGACAATAAAATGATGTTTTAAGTATGCATATTTTTTTAGGTATCTATGTTCACTAATTTAAAAGCACATGACACCCAGTGTTAAGTGTAAATAAAATACTTCTGGAATTAAATTCAAAATCATATGAACTCAAATTTCAACAAATTTATAGTCCATCTAAATACTTCAATGAGATGAACCTAACGATATCAAAAGTGATCCAATCTGAGCCTAAAGGAACTCAAATTGAGCACTTGAAGCATAATTAGAAACTTCAAATATTAATTTGAACACCAAATAATATTTTTAGACATGCTAATAATCAAATCGAGGGACTTGATGAGACAAACCCAAAGAGCGTAAGATCACTCAATTCTAACATTATTAATGCACTTAAATGTTGGATGGATGCTTCATGATCAAGGAAATCAATATGGGTCATATGATAACATGTTTTGGATTCTGAAAATTACAACAATGCTCATCCCAAAAAGTCTATAAATAACATGAAAAGAAAAGAAAAAGAATAAAGATAACTAGTGAGAGTTCTCTTACATTTTCTAGCCATTATCTTTGACGACCACCACCAGCTTTTTCCACCAACAAGCACCATCGCCATCAACGATCAATATCAGAAATCACCACTATCTCCAGAATACTAACAACATTTAACCCTGTTATATATTGGGTATAGCTATCCACCTATGGACACCTGTTTTCGATAATCCATATTAGAGAAATCAAGTACTAGGGTTGGGTGTAAATACTATAACACCTTATGATTTAATAGAAGGATTGAACTTTATTAATCCTATAATTAATTAATTATCTATTAATAACAACAATTAGAGCTACTAATATCTAAGAAATAAAAATAATATAAATAAAGTTCATTTTACCAAAGTATAAATACAGAATCTAGCAAACTTGTAATTCTATACATCAAAATAAACAAAAATTGGATTTCAAAAGTATTTGTATCTCGAATCTTGATCCCAGGTCCTTCTTCTAACCTCTTCTACACAACTAGACTATTTCTTTTCCTAAAACATTTAAAATAAGGGAGTGAGCTCAACCATCTCAATAGACTCCTTCCTACACCCTTTCATGGTTATCAATACCTAATCTAAATATTTGAATGCGATGTAAATAAAAACAATTAATTCAAGAAAACATAAGTACTTCTAAAATATGTAAAATAAAAGCAAATAAGAGTGTAACAGAATCTGATGTATATACCTGATCTTGAAGTTTGTGCTTATACTTTCACAACCACATAACCACTTTCATAGAGGTTTTGAAATGTCATATAAAATACTTATATTCTCATAGAAAATACTTGTATCCAGATATTTACTTGTAATACACTTTTGCTTTCACGTTTCCAACAAAATTCATAAAGAAATTCAGATTTTACTAAATATATCTCAAAATATTTCTTAAGCATAGTTCATTAGAATATTAATATACGAAATGCAATATTTAACATGCACATGTCTGCCTACTTATATTTCCACTTACACTTATATCTCTTTTTACCTCTCACAACTGCTTACATTTGGTGGGTCCAGAATCCCTCTCATATCTGCATCAGGTAGATGGGGTCAAAAGAGTACTTACAATATTATTTAACCTCTCACATCTGTTTTCAAAAAGTGAGACTAGAATCCCTCACACATTTGCATCAGACAGATGTGGTCAGAAGAATAAATTTAGGACCCTTTGTAATATAACAGAGACTGTACTTTCCCATACATCATAATAGAACTCGTCCAATGACACATAATGCATACTGCAAATGCAATGCAATAGTAATTAAATTAAACATTTAATGTAATCTTTAGATGATTTAGATATTCCCAATAAAAGCCTCAGAACTTGTAAAAAAAGTATACTCAATAACACTTTTTTTTTCTTTTCTAACTTCAAAGAGACATTCAGAGGAACATTTTAAATTTTTTTCCTAATTACAACAATTGTCAAAAAAGCCTTAAATCAATAATATATTCAGAAATTTGTATGGGAAAAATTAACAAGTGAAAACTTAATTTCATATAGCAAAGACTTTCACATTAAAGAGTATAATAACATACAAAAAATCACACGATGGAGATTTTGTGAAATTTGAGAAAAACACTTTTTTGTTCATAATTTTTAATAAAATTACTGAATTTAAAATCAAAGACAGAGGCTTAGGAGTACCTTGAGCTTTACAATTTTTAGAATTAGCCTAGAGGATGAATCCTAGACTTTGGCCTCCGAATCTCTTTGCTACTTTTCTCTTTCTTCTTTCTCTTCTCCCCTTCCTCCTTTCTTCTCCGGTAAGCCTGGTGGTGGAATGAGAAATGGCTAATGATTTTTATAGATTTTAATATTAACCTTTCTATAATTTTGAACTAGCGCTATGGCACCCGACTTCCACAACGCTCCAAAGAATCTTCTTGATGCTTCTAGAATATACTCACCTAAGACCCAATATCATAGTGGTGATTTCCAACATCGTCGCGTTCACCCCAAACCTATTTATTTTCTCATTCTCTCCAGAGCTGAAAGTCGGGGCACCGCATCCCCCGGCACCACGATGCCCGTAGAGAAAAATACATAATTGGATTTTCACCCTTTTCAACCCAAAACCTTGACCACTCTCTATCTGATTCATTTGTCTATGATTTCTAAATAATGATTAACAATAAAAAATAATCTAAAATTAATGGTCGATATTATAAAATAGTTATTCTGTGGACACTGGATTTTTGTAATCTCCTTCAAGAAAAATCAAACACCTGCTTTATCTTCCTCTTCTTCAACAGTGAAAAAAAGATGATTCTTGTATCACTTACTATATAGTGGATTTTTTAACTAGGCTAGGCCCCGTGATTTTTTATCTTTCAAGATTTTCCATATAAAAATTTATGATCTTATTACTTTTATTTGTGCATGCTAATTTTTTGGACAATGCTGGAATGTAAATCATATACTCTACCGATTCAAATTTTTTAACACAAAATAATTACGAAAGGTGATCACACCGTTCTAGTCACTACATTATTAGAGTTTTTGAGGTGCACCATGTAAAAATAATTTTTTAATAGACACAATATACAATAAACATAAAAATTATTTTAGCAAAGAAAATAAAAATATAAATAGAGAAACTTGTGAGTAAGGCTCAAAACTTGATTCTTTATCCCATTAGTCAATTTGAACCGCATGTCATTAATGGTGACTTAATAGTGATGTTGATTTGTGGGAAAGGATATTTGCATGTAGAAAGTTTGATGTTATGAGTCTCTCATGCGAACATATATTATATATAGCTTATAATCGGGTTTTAGTTATTCTAGCTTTTATTTAAGATTCTATACACAATAAATTTGGTTATCTTCATATGTGGAAATATATATTTAATTAGAAATGAAGACAACTGGGAGATTCCAAATGAAATAAAGGGAGTTATTGGTTACCCTTACTAGTGAAGCCTAAGAGAAACCATCCAAAAAAAATGAGGTCGTCAAAGTGGGAGAAATGGTGTTCCAATGTAGGTATAGTCAATGTGAAATGAGAGATCATAATTGAGTCACTTATAAAGCCAAGTGTATATCGCCTCCATAATTTTTTTTTTTATATATTCTTGTTATAATAATTTTTATTTATTTTCTTATTATAGTAAAAATATTGTAACATCTTTGATCAAATGAAGTTTTTGAAGTAATGATATTGAATGCTTGTGTAATGATATAATGCTTGGTAGTTTGATGATTATATCACTTTGTTATATTTATACCAAAACTACATTATGCTATATATATTGTGATTGCACTCTTGATGTGTTAACATTGTAGTTTGATCTATTCAAGTTGTTATATCGCACTTTTTTACATCTAACATATTAGAATTATATTCATATAGTATTTGAACCATGGACAACCATTGTTCAAACCTTATTTGAATTATGTTTGAAGATTATTAGAATTTTATTCAAATCATGTAAAAGACTTATTCAAATTCTAGTGGAATCCTATTCAAACTTTATTTGAACTATATTTAGGATTTAAATATGGTTGTAATAAACTTTTGAAATTTTTTTTTAATATGGTTCTATACACAATAGAATTTTATTTGAACATTTGTTTGATTGTGGTTGACTTCAAATAAGTACTCCCACTTAAACTATTATATTTTGTTAATTTTGAATATTATAAAATATATCAAATCGTACAGATATATATAGATACCTCTGATTATGAGCTTATAATTTTTTTAAAAGATATTTAGGTCAATTAAAAATACATACATATTCTTCATAAATATAAGACTGAAACACAATAACCCGGCAGCTAGATATCCTAAGCAGCTTATAATTAAAAGGTTAAGTTTCTCTGATGGCTATGCGCTCCATACCTTATCTCGCAATTTCAGCTACTGATCTCCTGCGTGCCGTGGCCAGGAAGACCCTTTTAGGAAGGCAGAAAGAAGAACGGAAAAGGCCATGGCGCTTTCGCTGGCTCCAATTGCCTCCCTCTCACTTCTTGCAGGAAGCAACCTTAGTATAGATAAAAGAAGCCATCTTACCGTCTCAATGGCACCTGCGCGTGCCTCCTCTCTTCTTCGCACATCTTTCCTCGGGCTTCCATCAGCATCATTCTCTTTCCCCTCATCTTCATTCTCGGGTACGCTTCCAAGCAAACCTTTTTGTGCTCCATTGTCCAAAAGCTTCTTCAACTTGTCTGATAATTATGTCATCTTTGGTTCCATTAAGTTAACATCTGCTGTTTGATAATATCGTCTCATTGTGTATTTCGGTTTCGCATCCTTAAAGACAGCGATTTTGAAAATAAAAAGGAATTTCCGGATTTTCTTAAGGTTTTTACTGCTTTCTTTGAAATGCCTATCGAAGACGACTATTTTTTCTTTGGCAACACCTTGGAGTTCATCTCACCTGATGCACTTAATGATAAATTTGACCTATAGGCGTCTTGATTTTTCACTCTGTGCTAAATCCAGTGCTTCAGATGCGGCAGAACTTAGGTCATTGTAGTATATGCTCTACGGGAAGGTTTTTCTGAAATTCCTTGGATATTCACTTGTTACTATTCATGTTAGCTAGTTCATAAATTCACGCTTTTAGTTCATTTCTTATTTAAATCCATGCTGTTATGACAAGCAGCTCAAATGCTTTTTGGTTGCACAAAGAAAGATAGGGTCTGTCTAGGAGAAGTTATGCTGGCACAAAATTAGCAATAATGAGTAAGAGAACAGTAGAACTTATGTAACCTGGCCCAAAGAATTGGCCTATATATAAGGGGAATGTGGAGGCATATAAAAATCCATAAAATGGATAGAAAACAAATCAGGGTTATACTGCAATGTAAAATAAAACCCTAAAAAAAAAAGAAAATAAGAAACCAAAGAATGAATGATTGCTATTAATTTTTTCTTTGCTTTTCTTTCCCAGTAAAGAACCATTGGAAATCACAGATAAAAATGATAAGCCGCACCCATTGCTCTCTTAAATTTTTACTTCCAATTTTACACCTTGGTGTTTGATATAATCCTAACAATTTCTCCCCTTATGTAATATTTTCCTTCTCAAATAAAAGCAAAGTCAATTGCCATAGTCAATTCATTCATCATCATAAGCTTCTCATCATTTAAAACCTTATGGGTCATCAGAAATTACAAATACTAACAATGTTTAGGAATGGAATGAACTTGTGGTTTAGGATCTTATTTATTAACGCGTCAATAAAATTTTGGCCATGACAAACCTTTGAACTTAAATATTACCATCCTGAACTCAAGTAGGGTTATTACTTATGTTTGAAGCTCTAAATTTGCTCCATAATTGCTCGACTTTTACTTGAAATTTAAATTGATTTGCTTCGACTCGAAGATGAGTCACTCAAAATTAGCTCAATTTCACTCTAAACTAGTGCCATGTACACATGTGTCTTCAATCACGTGCTAGTATTCATTTACATGTAAAACATAAATATTACATTATATATATATGCTGCAAAGTTGATTATGTTTTTTAATGCAAGTATTTGTATATGTAATCTTACTTCGGAATTAAAAAATAATTCATAAATTTAATTGCCTTGAGTTGAATCAACTTGAAAATTAACTCAGAGTGCAACTTAAATCGAATTTGAATTGGTTTGATCATTTGAACTTGGCTCAATATCACCCCTATTCCAAGGATTACAACCCTTAAGTAGGGTGTTGGTAACAAGTTTCTAGGTTGTATGCATGCAGGAAGAGAGCTAGAGCTAAAGATGAGAGAGTTTAATGGTTGCACCGTTGAAGTCATTTTAGTTCCGCCATCTAAAGCATTGTAGTTGCTGGTAATTTCATTAGTGTCGGATTAAGTGGCATGCAGGTGTGCTATATTTTTTATGTCAGTATGAAAATCATCAACACTTATACTAGTTTTATCAATATGAATTATTGAAGGCGAGTAATACGGGGCGGGCATAGAAGCTGTGTGAGCGTATGTGTATATATGATGTAGCCTGTAGGTTGCTCATAAGAGGTAAAGAGATAGAGTTCAAGTTGAAATAGTGACATGGAATCACTTTTGTTTTTGAATCCTTTTTTATCTTTATTTTGTGTGCCTTTCTTGATTTTTTTTTTATTCTAACAACTCTTTGACTGGAAGCTACTATTGCCATTGCATGAAACAATGGATCTAGTTAGCAAGTAATACTATAATTTTTGTTAAACCAATATTTTCCAGTGTTGTTTCATTCAGTGGTGGTTTTCTCCCACTTGATGTGGAAGACTAGTTAAGTAGGTTGAATTTTTTCGTGTTGAAGTATTTTTTTCAAACTAGCTGGTCGTGAGACTGCGTTTTTTGAATCCACCTAGAAAAGGGGAAAAGTATTATAGATCAACACTTAGATGATTCAAATTTTCTTCCTATTACTGCAAGCAATAACAAGAAATTAATTACTTCTAATGGAAGCAAGGAATGATGATATTAAGAAAAGGCAGGAGTAACATATATTAAAGATTACATAACTAAAAGTAAATTTAGATTGTATGGATATAATAATAAAGGGTTAAGAGAATTAAGAAGAAAAAATAGATGTGTGATTACATGAATAAGTTGTTTATAATGATTTGTCAATAGTAGCATTGCATAGGAAGAAATGGAAAATGAAACATAACGGACCAGATAGTTAGGATAAGATTAATGATAATGATGAATGCAATTACAACTTCTCGCTCACTTGAGGGTTGATACCAAATTGAGTCTGATTTTGCAGAGCAAAGCCTAAGCTTATCCTGAGGCTTGTCCATTGGTATTTTCTTAAGCATAAATTAAATTATCCGCCATGAAGTCATAATCATACAAATATATATGTTCTTTATTAATGTATGTAACATAACTTTTCTATTATGCATGTACATTAAAATTTATTCTTATTCTTTTACTGTTATAAATATATATTGTAGTTTGTAGAATAATTCCTCCTGATAAGAAAAAATGTATGATTTGTTACAAAATATAAGCAAAATATATATTTGTTTAAGGATATTTGTAATTATATTATAGTAAACTTCAGTTTTAGTGCAAATATTGTTTAATTCATTTTCTATTTGTACTTGTAAAATGTAAAACAATAGTTGATAATGAAAATATATGTTTGTAATTTATATTTGTCTATTGATTATATAGTTATGTATTCTCTATATTTATAGTTTTTTTTAAGTTCCTTCAAGCTTTACATCAGTAGGATGTTATAACTTCATCCCTTGTGATCATATATCATTTGCTTCCATTCATTTCAAGAACCAATTTGAGTGGAGCTTATTTAATACGAAATTGTGCCTGCATGGCCAAGTCATCTTTGAAACAATCAGCCATAACATTTCAAAGCACTATTTTCCAAACAATCCCCATAACTTCTTGAAAACTGATTTCCAATAACTTTATAGCGCTTCAATCAAAAACAGACAACTCTTTCTATTGTTCCAAATGACAGAATATCTGGTATTGGCAGCCACATTCCTTTTCTCTTGTAGCTTTTCATCTCAGTTAACAGAAGCAATTATAGTGATTCGTGTCTGAACTATTTTGTTACCTTCTAACGGTCCGTTGAGGATTTCAGGTTTGTCTTTAGGACTTGGTTTGGTTCCCATTAATGTTGCAAAGCAGAACAAACGCCAAGGTCTCGTTGTGAGAGCTGGGAAAGCTGCTCTATGCATGACAAAGAGATCAAGGTCTCGGAAATCACTGGCTCGTACTCATGGATTCCGTAGAAGAATGAGGACAACTGGTGGGAGAGCCGTGCTCCAGCGCAGGAGAGCCAAGGGAAGGAGGATTCTCTGCACAAAATCAAACCCAAACAGGGGAAAATGAGGATCAAGATGAGTCATTTTTATCTTGTTCTTATTGTCTTTGTGGGTGGTTTTGTGCTAATATTTGCCTAGCATGATAACTTTCTTCTCCTGGTACAGCAATTCATTTTATGTTTATTCTCTTTCTTTCTGTTCTTACTGTTTCTATCATCAATTCTATGATTTCTGTATTAACTTGTTCGAAGAGCCTTGGGCATGGTGATATCTGCTTTGAATCCACATGGCTTAAATTTTTATTTTTTGACATTTTGACATTTTGCTTTTGGTGATCATTTTTTGATTTCTCTTAAAATTTTTCAACACATAATGAATGCATGAAATGTATCACTTGTAGTGTGATAATTATGAATTATTATGTGTAATTGATGAAATGTATGCATAAAAACTTAGATCTCAAAGGTATGAAATGATTCCTCAGTGCTGCAATGGTTGAAAAGTTTCATCGAAAATTTATGTTCTTATTGTTAGATTTTGAAATCTGTATTGAATGTTTTATACTCTAAAATTTTGAAATATCTTAGTTTTATGGAAAAACTTAGCTTATGATATTTTCATGTAATTTTGATTATTATGAATTTATAATAATTAGATTTGTTTTAAAATGAGTATTATGATATGATTAATTAATTAGAATTATATTATATTTATGTGAAATTAAATTTAATAATAATAAAATTATTTTGATTAAAACTGAGTCAGGGCATTTTAATGCATTCATGTTCTTATAAATAAGTTTTAAAATATTATTATTATTTAAATACTTTTTATTTATGAGTGATTAGTAGAAGGGGATTTATATGAGAATCATATAATTTTTATGTATTTATATTTATATTTATTTGTATAATATCCTAATGCTTAAATAATAGTTATATGCATGTAAATATATATTTTATTTTATATAAATTAATATTAATGATAGATGTTAGAATATTATATAAATAAATAAATAATTTAATCATTAGATATGTAAATATTTCAATTTTTTATGATTTGTGTGGAAATTTAAAAACCGCTTTCCATTGAACAAAGACTTAACCTTGTTTTGTTTAAAATTGCTTTAAGCTTAAAGATGGCATTGAATTCATACAGAGACCAAAAATAAATAAATAAATAAATAAATAAATAAATAAACAGATTCACAACTAATCAAATGGGGCTAAAGTTTTGGGCAAAAAAAAAAAATCTCAATATTTTAATCAAGTGGTAATCCTTATGAATCTAAAAATTATATTTATTTTGAGATAAATATAATATATGATGAATTAAATCATTTTTGTATTATATTTGATACAACATCAAAAGTTTACTCAAATTGAAAGAATCTTGATTCATACTTTAGTTAATTATCTCTCATAAATGCATCATCACAAAGACTATTATGGTGCATGTGAAGAGGTGATCTACAATTGTGTTTAATGGATTTGGTTGGGCGGTTGATGGGCCCAATCAAAATTTCTATTATTCTGTTGTCTTGGATGGTCATAGACCCTGATCTATTTAGTTAGGAAGGTATTAGACCCAATTTGACCCGATGACCTTTATCAATAGCCATGTCTATCCTCTTCACTCTCCTTGTTCCCTATCTGTCTACTTATACATCACTCATCAACTATACTATTAGACTAACAAACTAAATAATATTGTTAGAACTCATTGAGGCCACTGTACTTTCATTTAGCACTTTAGATGGATCTATTGCACTTAGTATAGTTGTCTTTCCTATTAAATTATAATTTAATCATACATATACATGGAATGATATAAAGGAAGTAAATTTTATTGCTACACATTTCTACCCCTCTCAAAATCACTTTATATATCTCTGGTTATAATCCAATTCTTCTAATAACCATTATTCTAATATCATCTATCTTGCCTATGATCAAATTTGAAAGAATTGTCTATTTTAACCTCTAATTAAACTATCTAAGCTACTAATAATCTATCAATATAATTTAGTCCAGCAAAAGTAATTAATAATCATATAAATTAAAATATAAAATTATGCTCATTCTTCAAAATTCATGTATAATAATTATATCAATTGACCTATCTTTCTACTCCTGATTTCAAAAGATAAAATAAAATGCAAAAATAAAAGAAAAACTTGAATCATGATCCGCCTCACTCTACTAGATCCTATCATTTTTTTGAAAAATATATAAAATTCTGGAGTGAGCTAATAACTCATTTGGTTACCATATCCTATCATTGAAATCAATATAAGAAAGTAAAAGCAATATACATGTAATCATTCAATCAATATTAGTATGAATATACAATTGTAAAAGCATATAGTAGTCATTGTGAAAAGTATCAGGTCATTGGAGAAATAACAATCTATATATCTTATGATCAGTGATCAGTAACTAAATAAAGAATCAGTGGGTTTTATCATTTCTATACTTATCATTTATAAAATAGTTTAGTTCATATACCTACTTAGGAAACTTGTATACATGTTATTATCATATGTATGTCATACAGTGTCTATATTATGTAATATCATACATCATATCCAACACAACCTATTCAATTCAAATGTTCTTGCATTAGGCTTATCAGTCATATCTCGCACCAGTATCATTTATATCCTGCATCATGTATAGATCATATCTTCTCATGTTCATATGTGTCATTTATCATATACGCTCATATCATGTGCACATGTAAGCAATATGTCAATTTAAGCAATATAAGCAAGATAAGACACCTGACTATCTGTGTTATTTTTTTTATATCCAATCTTGTAGGCAACCCTATAGGAATCTATCTGTCATATCAGTCATGTTTTTAGGAACTAGTCTCATATCACATATCACAAATTAGTTAGGTGGCTTTCATGTAAGAAGTCATTGCTTCCTATCTGCAGACATATTATATCATATCATATCAATCTCCTTATGCCTCCCTTTTTATATTATTATGATTACATATGTATAGGATAATATGTCTATAATCAACCTGAATTAATCAATCATTTTTAGCCAGCATTTCTTTCCCTTTTTTATACATAATACATCATATGAAGTATAATAACAATTATCATATACACTCAATGCAAAAATCAATATACTGACCAACATGATTGTAGATTAAGCAAAAAATACGTGCTGACCTAAAAGAATGGTAAATGGGTGCATGTCATATATTTCTTATTTAAGTGCAATACATTGCTTCTTGGTTATTTTATAATTAACATTATCTTATCCATTTCAGTTAAAATATCATATAACTAAAAGCACTCGATAAAACTTCAATATTAGCATTCAGTCAAAATGCTTAGGAGGATTGTATCTAACACAGTGAAAAATCATAAAATGAGAGATATTATAATATTTAATTACTTTTAGAAGAGATAAAATCCAAGAAATCAAAAATTATTTTTTAGTATCTAGCATTACGATGCTCTCATGATGCAACGTCGTAGTGAAGCATGTAAAACAATCCTATGTCGTAGCACCATCTCAGCACCATTTTGCTAAATTATTTACAAAAATTCCAGAAAGCTCAGCACCACAGTGGCGCTTTCCTGGATCCTCCCAACGTCGTTGCACTCGCAAGCAGTGTCGTAGTGCTCCAGTTCAGGATTTCCAAATTTTGTATATTTTCACTTTAAAATTTATTTTTATAATTTTTAAGTTATTACTCTGCCTAGCAGAATTGGGGGGTTTTATACTTATATTTTAGGCAAATTCAAAATTTTTCTTTTTAAATAATTAAAAGAAGAAAATAATTTAAATCATGAATAACTTATCGAAATGATGATTTGTGGCTCATTGATTATCTCTTCATCAACCTTTTTGAAATCTCAGGGCTAGAGAGACTAATAATTTTCATCACCTTACAAGAACACAAATGATTTAGAAAATTTTGAACAATTAAGTAATATTTATTGAGTGATTGTCAATAATAATATTTGAAATAAAATATGAGCATCCTATTTTTACTTTATGAATGTTGATATGCTTGTGATATATTGAACATCCAAGCGCATAAAAATTCGATAACCAGATTAGTTAAGCTTAATTGGGTTTAATTTCTCCAAATATATGTGAGAATAGAGGAAATGATATATACCTTTGTAAATATAGTCATGTTGATCAAGTTAACATGAGATCCCAAGCTTAATTAAACAAGTCTTCGTCCATAAACCAACTTGATATTCACAAAGCCTCAAAGTCGCTTAAGAGAATGGATTCATTTGGTCTACAATACTATCTACTAAACTTGCCTAAGATGATCCATAAACTCGCCTACTCATCAAAGCAATTCACCCATATAACTTAGCCACTAGTTCAACAAAGCACTTACTATAACATCCGCCATTTAAAATTCAGGTAATTCTTCATTAATGATTATTAATTTGAGTTTAATAGTAATTATAAGTATGGAAGCATTGAATGGGATAGAAAGAACCAAGATTTGGAGTTTGAAAAGTGAAAAATCAAGTTTTGGATTTTCCTCTATGAGCATTGTGGTGCTAATCTTAATGGTGCCTCAGCATGGAGCTCTCGAAAAAATA
>JAJBZI010004422.1:0-11849 GCA_021234465.1 Dendrobium hybrid cultivar
TTATTTTCCCCTCTCTCTCTCTCTCTCTCTGCGTGCTCTTTCTATGGAGAGATTAATTGATATAAATTTTCAACCTTTCGTCACGCTTAATCGTGCTCAGTCAACACTCAACACCAATGTCAAGCTGCTTTTCCCTACCGATGAATTTTCAAGTCGTATATTAACCACTGCGAGCTAAGTCAAAGTCGGCATAATAGATCAATGGTTTGGTAAATTATCCTGATCTAATGCTAATTTAATATTTTTACATGATTTGACAAATATTTCTCCCACGTAGGTGCTGTACATACCGCCATCACTCTCTAAAACTATTTTTTTTAAACAATCAATTGTCATTTATCAATATCCCATTCACTATGTTGTGTCACTATACGCAACTATAGTTTAGGGACACCATTACCTAAGGGAGTGTGAATTAAAAGAGATCAATTTGAAACATTATGCACTACTGGCTTCGGGAGATCACGAATAGCATCGTGCATCCTATGAGGCCCACAAACCTTGGTATTGCCAATATAATATGTATTGGTTTTCTTAAGGAATTCAGGGTGAGTTGTATTGAGGGTCTAAAATACCTCACCATGTTCATTTTTCAAGCATCCCATACTGTGGCTTTCTCCTAGGAGAACTAGGAGTACCAACTCTAAAATAAAATAAAGTAATTGAATGGAGAGAGTTAAACAAGTTTTTTGATTAACTATTATATCTTATAAATATTGATCTAGATGAAATTAGCTTCAACTTAGCTCAAAATGCTCCTACAATTTGTTGCGAAGATTGGGGTGGACGTGAGCCCTTATAGGAAAAGGATGCCTGAAGGTATCCTCAAGGTCATTCAATAATAACCTCAGTACCAAATTTTTAATAAAATATGATTATCAAGGATTTGATATTATATTTGTTATTGAATAACTTAAAATATCTTAGAAAAAAGAACCATTATCTTTTTTGAGCGATCTCACCATATATGGGTGGTGATTTGATTGGCTTTCGCTCTGTGAACTAGAGGACCAACATCGACCTGGCCTGAAGAGCCAAATTGCCTCCCCTCTTGTTTCTGTGAAACACGCCCACTGCCACAAACTCTTAACTTTTTATATATTTGCATAGAAATGAATCAAATGATGACATATTATAACATAGGCATATTGTAGATAGAAGACAAAATATAAATGTAAAGAGTTTGAGGCATGATTTTTAAAATTTATTATAATGGAAAAGTGAGAGTGCAAACAAAATCAAACCCATCAGTATTGTATGAATAAATTAAACTAAATATAATACAAAGAGTTAGAGCCCATGATATTTCTAAAACTTAAATGATTGAGAAATTAGAGTACAAACAAAACCAAGGTAATAAATAGTATGTGAAATTAAACTACATGTAAATACAAAGAGTTAGAACCATGGTAAAATCTTTATAATTGAAATTTTTGAGCACAAATGTAATTGAAACAATTAATATTGCACAAACATTAATATGAAAACTCTTAAAAGATAATCCTCTTTATTCAATTATGTTCCTTGCTAAATAGAAAATGTGACAACTGCTTGTACCATATATCATTTTAGGTAATTTAGATACCTTAGAAAATACTTATTTTCTGTAGAGTTGGGGAGGATGATTCAGTTCAATAACACATATTTTGAATTTGTCCTTATATTTTTGATAGGGGTGATTGATAAGTAGAAACTTTTTGTGATAGTTAAAGAAAATAATGTTGCCATCATGATTCCATTCCAAACAATATCAACATGCTAATTTCCTATGAGTACCCCACCAATATAACATGACATGAAGTTGTCCACATGATAATAACTTTCATTAAAAAGTTCCATTTCTTGCATTTATCATAAGCAGTCACTCCTTCATTCCATTTTTGTTTCATTCATCAATCAGCAATCCTAGAAAAACATATAATTTTCTTATTGGACTTTTTGTTTTAAGGACAAATAATGATAAAAAGATAAAAGATTGCATCATGCACATGATAAGTTATATACAACAACGAATATCGATCAACAGGTTTATGAAATACTTAATGGCACAAAATAGTTGAATCCATTTGTACATATCTAGAGTCAGACATTTCACATCTCTGAACTAAATGGTGGATATGTACAATGGAATTATTTCTAAGCTTTAATGTCAAATGGATGTGTCAATACGCTCTCAAGAGTTGGTTCATAGCATGGTAAATCATATACTATGTAGTCTTATATGACATATATAACCTTTGAAGTCTTGAAGTCAATGGAAAGTATTTTTGAACCTTATACAACACAACATTGCTTCAAACACCCGGATATTTTCTTTGGCTTGCATTGAGGGTGCCCACATACAATGCATTCTGATAAATGAATTTCATCTTTGTAAAATAGCATATACTTATTCTCATAGATATTAATTTTCTCAACCTTAAAGCCATATTTCTTAAATCATTTTCTGGTTCAATACATTTCACTTGATAACTTCTTATCCTCTGTCATAATGATCCTAATAACAGAAAGATAGGAATCATGAAAAATATTATACATGTTAAATCAACTTTATAGTTCATCAAATGAGCATCTACTGATAAATTTGAATGTTGCTTGTAACGCTTTCATAGAAATTCATCAACATTTACTGTTAAAGCCTAAAACATTGCAACTTTTTTATTTGATGCTTCTTTAATTTTAAATATCAACCATATATTCTCTAGCAACCAGTGGACTGTATTGATTTTTTAACCTACTAATATGAGATTCAGGATCAAATACAACTTATGATGTCGATTCTAAGTAAATATTTCTCTAAATTAATAATTGACATTGGACATATTTGATTGAATATCCTCTAATGAACCCTTTTTGATAGAGATTAATTGTGCAATCACATGTATAAAAGTTTTTGTTATCACATTTCAAAAATATGAATATTTGACCTTATTTGATGATACATTCTTAATTTATGAGAATAAAAATTTTAAAAACTGCCATACATCATTAATAAAACTATATAATAGGTATCATTATTTGTCTGAACATGTTCACTACACTACCCACATCTTATGCTTTAATTAAAAGAAGTAGCAAACAATAATGTCATATGTTTATACATATCAACAAATTATCTACATTTTATTAGCCTAATTAGAAAGTTCACATAGCCAGTTGACCAACTTCCATCAATTTAAGGAACAACCTAAGTCTCACTTGTTATAGTTGTTCAATTTGTTGGGCATACTTCCACTTTGGAGATGGGGAGACATATTGCACTATCCTCATTGATAATAAAGGATTATTATAATGTTTGACGAATAATAAGACCTGGTTGAAGTTGAATCATAATGTGATTGATCATTGTATTTCTTAATGAATGGACATTTACCTTCATCATTAATGGGAGTTTATAAATATCACTTCTTAACAACAAATACTCATTTATTGATTAGTGTCTTGATAGCTAGCGAGTTTGAGTAAACTTATGGCCTATATCATGCAAATGGTGTTGCAGGTTGAGTGCGTTCAATAGAGCTAGTCAATTGAACAATGAATTCAAAAGGAATTGTCACCAGTACACTTAGTGTTGCCCATATTGTATGTCTATGATAACTTTATTTTGTCATATTGACACAATTAAATTGACTCTTAACTGGTAAAGTATTGAACACTTTATGTAATATTAGTTATCTTATTAACATGAGCTTTATCATAACAAACTAACTTCAATTTAACATGTTATTAAGAACAGTTCAACCAAATCCTATTTTCAATTTTTTTTTTCATGAATCTATAATGCATTGAACTTGTGATAACAAGATCATTCATATTTAAAGAAACCATAGAATAATGTGTTTCTAACTTAACACCGAACTCACTATATTCAGTCTAATATAACTATAAACTCAAAGCTAAATATCCAAATAATGAATACACATTATTAAATATAATTTCTATTCAAGCATACCTTAATAATTTAAGCACGAATAAAGTAGTATTTAACAAATAAAGTTAATATATTAGGTTATTAGGTTTTGGATTTAGTTCCTTCCAGACTCAAAGCACATTGGTGGGATTTGAATGCAGGATCGCTAGTGGCTTGTGGTCGCCAAAGGGGTCACAATGGTGGGGTTACTAAAGGTTCTTAGTCATAGTCATTGTCAATTCGGATGTGTAGTTACTTGTGAGGTGTGCTATCACTAGCGGTACATATAGTGTTTTAAGCATCGTGATTGTTGTTGATTCATATGTGTAGTTATTAGAAGGGTTGCACTGGAGAGATTGCTAAAGCATTGTAGTTCGTAGTCATTAGTGATTCAGTTGTGGGTTTGTGTTGGAAGAGTCAGGTTGTTGGCGGTTGAGTGCGGGTTGTTAGAGCTTCATGGTTGGCATAGATTCATATGCAGGAGTCATTGGAGGGAGGGTTATAGAATCGTTAAAATTAGAAAGGGAAAGACAAATGTTGATTAGGACTTGGGGGCTCTGATGATTAATTAGTTGTGATTGCTATTGAAAATGGTAGCAAAATTGGTCATAAGAAAGAGCCATAACTAAAGGTTAGTCGTAATCATTGAATGATATAAAAAAGATGTTTTGAATCGGACCTAACCATCAGTTGTAAATCTCATCCTAAACAAAAATTATTCTTGGGACTACTCAAGTATGTGTTGTTGTTATACGAGTTATCTGTTATTGAACCTTGACTATAGTTGAGGGCCACTATTATCTAAGAGAGCCACAAAACATATGAACTATTTGGTTCCAATTGAGTCATCATCATGATGCCACATATTAGAGAATGTGAATCAAAGGGAACCCATGTGGAACGTTATAAACTAATGGCCAAACCGTATATTTTCAACCTAAAACCAAGTTTTGGGGTAGGGGCCAATCACAAGTCTTTTTATTTAGACAATATGACATTAAACTCAATGCCTACTCCAACTTGGTTGTGGCTGCAACAGTTAGCTAAAAGGCCTTGTAGCCTCTACTCACCTTATTTTTGTACCTCTATTGTTGAGGCATTAGCATATTCTTTGAATATTTTTTTATGATCAAATAAAGATAGATTCACTTATAAATTTCAAGGGTTACAAGAGAAAGAAGAAATTGAATATCATGCAAAATATTACTGGAATTCATAATAACGAGGATACTTTTATAATTTTGTTTCACTGTTTGCATTCAAATCCAACCTCAATGCATGCAAAACAAATATAATGTTTAAGAACTCCATTATATTAGCATTCTATTTTTTCCTATATAACTCAAACGAAACACAATCTTAGTGCTCATTTTCTTTTAACAATTTTATTTAATGTTGTAGCTGATTCCATGGTTTCGACTGGTCTATCATCATTGGGCTACAAGTACATAAATATAGGTATTTAATACAACAAGTACTTGTAGTTCTCAATCATTTAACTATGATTAATCATTCAATTTCTAACAGACGATTGTTGGGCTGAATCAAATAGAGATTCCCAGGTATGCAACTATGACTCTTCTACTTATTTTTTTAACTTTTGTTTGTTTTGAATGGATTGAAAGAGAGGAAATTAAAAGATAGATCAAATGGTAAAAGATTTGAATTAAAATTACTTTTCATCTACTTGTTTGGTTGATGAGAAATTGAGGGAATTTTTTTTCTTTCTTGTTTGCGACTTTGGCTACTCTATTTTTATTTAGCCTCTATTTGGCTGTAAAGAGTTGAAAGAGGGCAAATAAAGGAAAAGGAAATGATCATAAAATTGAATTGAAAATTGTTTTCACTTACTTATTTGGTTGAGTAGAAATTGAGGAAGAAAAACATTTTTTTTCTTGTTTTATTTGGTTGACTTGAACTTGAGTTTTTGCAAGCCACACCAACACGTCAATAATTTTTCTTCTTCTTTTTAATGAGGGTTGGGTTGGGAATTATTAATGAAAAAATGCATTTGTTAAAATTTATTAGGTAAATCCAATTGCTTTTAGGAATGCATTTGATAATATTTATTAGGTAAATACAATTATGTTTAGGGTTCATTTGATGTTTGTACATATAAGTTATATTTTTGAAAGTGATAATTTTATTTACACTCTTTTTGAGTGTGAAGATGAAATCATCACTTTTTTATAGATTTCGATAGTGTTTATTGTGTTTAAATCCATATTGATTTCTAACTAAATCAAACCAAATTAATTAAATATAATAATAATTTGTTTTATCCAAATTTGTCCATTGGCAACACTTGACCCTACTAGCAAGTTTTGGCAGGTTAGAGCGAGAGAACAAGTGAGAAAATTAGTGAGGTGTGGAGAGTAAGAAAGAACTAATAGATTTCTATGTATAGTGGAAATAACATAAAATGGCATAAAGCAACATTAGCTCCCCTGAGGCAAGTGCCCTTCAGGGTGAAGGCCTGCTTGGATGAATCTTCTAAAAGAACTAATTAGTAATGAGCGCACCTTCAGTCTGATCCTCCAGTGGTGATCTCATATGATATGAGTTTTGCTGGGATTAATTCCTTCTTACTCATGGATTAGGGCTGGTGATTGACCCTGAGGGGAAGTGTTGCTATAAGTGTGTGTCCCCTCTGGTCAGGCTCCTTGATTGGAACTTGTTTAAACACTTGTCAGTTACATACATGAGCATATGTGGATATACATATAGTTCCTCGATTCACTTGCTCATTTGGAGAGCGCTTGTGGAAAAGGGTAGGGGAATTTAAGAAGAAAAGCTTTTACCATCTTAACCACGACAAATGGGGGAATAAATAAAAATTATTGCCCTATTTTTACTATTACCTAGAGTGGAGTGAACTCTTTCGAGATTGTCATGATGACGTGGATTTGAGCCCTATACGATCTTCAACTATAAATAGCAATATGGGGCTCTGGTGTGGCTGCACTTCTTCTATTCTTTTTCTTTGAGTGTTTTCTACTGGTTCGCTTGAGAGATGGCTGACTTGAGCCCTTCCAAATATGCTAACATGGATAATAAGAAGCTCAGCAAAGCCCTTCTCTATAAATGCTAGATGAGGGAAAGTTGAAGGGAAGAATACTAGCAACATATTGAGAAGAAGAAGGTGAAATTGGTTGAGCCAAGCAAACTAGTTAGGGAAGAGCTGGAAGTATAGTCGAGCAAGGCTGTGGACGGTAGGATGAGTAAGGCTAAAGAGACCAAGTCGAGTAAGCGGTGATAGTTAAGCCGATCAAGGCAAGAGTCATCTTTTCCTCAAGCTTTGATGACATGCCTCTCTCCAAAAGGCATACTAAATGAGTATTTGCATTGTAGGGAGTTTGCTAAGCGTTGGCTATGGTTGGTGTCGATCCTAAGGCAGCGACTTATGCTCGTAAGGTGGCATTGATTCACTCTTTGATGGAGTGTACTAGCATCCAGGATCCCATATTGAAGGAGGTTGGGCAGTCGTGAAAATTAGTGAAGGTAAGTAGAGTTCTTTTTCCATTTTTGAATAAGTCATGTCTAGGCCAGGTGTCACTGACCTTAATCGAGCAAAGGGTCCACCTGAACTCTTGCATGTTTATAGGTCACCTGCAAAGTGAGTTCAAGGTGTTGGCACTGACTCAATTGGCACTTGGCTTGTACACGATGATCGTGGATCTCCATGATAGTCTAATCCCTCTTAGCTTGTTGGATAAAGAGTTGCATCTATTTGATCCTTCACTTTATATGACGGGTGACTCAGTCGGTTCATTATGCAGCGGGCTAGCATAAGCCAACCTCTGTAAGAGCCAACTCTATGACGATGACTATCGAGGTCATTGAGGCCGAGCATACCAGAAAGCGGGTTTTTGCTATCCCTAGTCTAGGAACTCCTCTTGCGTTGTCTGTGATAGCTTCAACATTGTTTGACTCATCCCCTCCACCCAATTGCTAGGATGCTAAGATTCTTACATTTGTGCAACTTTCCTTAAAGATTCTCGTTGGGTGAGTTCATGCTTGTTTATATTATGACCACTCTTCACTTTGTGATCAAGAAGAATCTTTACCTCTCACATAAGAGCGACTCTTTGTTGGGTGAGTTGAGTGTAACTCTTTGTTAAGGAAAGTTGAGGGTGATTCTTCGTTTGATAACTATGAGCGATTCTCTTTTTTTCTTATGAGGGTGACTCTATTTAGAGTAAGTGGGAGGAAAGAGAGGAAAGAGGATAGATTTTTTTGTGATGGTGAGAGAGAGAGGTGAGATATAGCGACATTAATGATAAATGTGACTTGAGCCTCTAAATTTGAGCCTTTGATTTCCTTATAAATATACTCTCATTTGTTAGAGTTGGATACTTTCTCTCAATTTATCCTTTGGTGATCACCTTCTCTCAGCTCCCTTCTCAATTTTCGTCAGTGCGAGCTTTCCTTCTAGAGATGGCGACTTTGACGGGGTGCCATGAAGCATTCGTTGAGTACTATCGACTCTCATGGGTAATTGTGATGTTTGTGGACATGATCTTCTTTGAGTATTGCTAAAAGAATGCCAATATAGTGCCCTGAATGACCATTGAAAACGAGCACCTCAACATCCTTTATGAGGATGAGTTGTGCGTCCCTTACAATCACTTTAAGCTTTGCTTATGACTCCAATTCTACTTGAAGCTTGCCAAGATCTTCAGTTTCCACCTATTCTTGCCATCACAGGTTATGTCGAACTCGATAGCTAGCTTAGTGCCCTTTCTTTCGCATTTGTAGTGAGAGAAGATTGGAGCCTCACCTTATTTTGCCACATATTCACTGTCAAGGCCTTTAAGGATAATATCGTTTAGTTCTCCTCACTTTACATGAGGATGAGCGGGCTAGCAAACAAGGTGAAGGATTGGAAGTCCAGGTTTGTCTTCATCAACTTGAGAGTTGGCTGGGCGGTGCCGACTCGCCCCATCCCCTACACCAAGGACATGGTTGTTGTCCCAAGCTAAACGAGGTTTCTCTTCATCCGTGACCATGTAGGGGTGAATGGTGTGTATAGCATTCTCTATAATAAGTTACTTGCCACTTATGATTTTTTTTTTTTCTTTGTTAGATGCTAACTATGAGTTTGTTCACAGGCAAGATAAACATGTACAATTATACAAAGGAATTAGTTGTGTTGGAGTTTCTCGGCATTGATCCTTCTATTGAAGAAGTGGGGGAGAAGAAGAGGAAGGCAAGGGAGGAGTCACCAACGAGCTCCCAGAGAAGCGCCCTAAGGAGAAGAAGGTGACTCCTACTCTAGTAGCAGTAGTTAACACTCTGCTTTGTGTCTCCTCCACTTGCCAGCCAATCCCTGACCAAGTCCCTAAAGAGGGCGAGTAACCTGAAGAGAGCCCAATCGCACATGTCCCCCTCCTCCAACACCAAGTCGGAGAATAGTTATCAATGAAGACTCGACATGGAAGAGGGCTAAGAAGGGGCTCAAGTCCAAGCCCAAAACTGTAGAGGGTAAAGGGAAAAAGCATTATCTCTATGTCTAAAAGCACGATGAAGTAAGATGAAGAATGGAGACTAGGGAGGCCACCAAGACTACTGAGGCTTTGGAGATCGAGCGTGAAGAAAGCTCCATCAATCCATCTAGACAGGTGTACGAAATGGAGTCCTTTATATTTTTTACTGGCCTGGACAAGGTCTTGAAGATGGTTCTTGATGATGAGCTAGGCTTTTTCTTGAATATTGCATGTGCCATAAAATAGCAAAGTACTCAATTCTTTGACATGCATCAATTGGTAGGTGATCAAGGCACTCGCTAGCTTGAGGGAGGACACGTGAAAAGTGAGGTCAATCCTTCAAGTGGAGTTTGACCATAAGAAGGTGGCTAAAAAGGAGGTCGAGTCCCTGAAGGCTGAGTTTGCTAGGAGGGTAAACTTAATTGTTATTGTTGTTAAGGAAGGATGCCACCTTGAAGGAGGTTGAAGAGATGGCGAAGAATGCTGAAAAACTTGCTTGGTAGGATAAGACTTGGGTTTAATTACTATGTCTCTTTTCGCCTAGTAGGATAAGACTTAAGTTTAATTACTACATCTCTACTTTAACTCATGTTATATGAGTGAGTGTCTTGCATGTCCCATGATTGGTCGTGTTCTGCAGTTATGTTTGAGAAAATGGGGTGAGTTCCCTAAGTGCACATAGAAAGGGGGCAAGTTCTCAAAGCCATTACTTTATCGCCATTTTTCATCATTTGTTTACTTTATAGTGGACTCGTCAAATAAAAAGGAACTTAAATAGATAAAGAATTACTTTTTTACCGGGACAAATGATAAAATATGGATACAATAATTTCCCTTATGGATAGAAGGTCTGCAAGTCGGCAGTGCTTCATGTCCTTAGCACTTTTTTGTCCGAGTGCGTCTAAAGTTGAAATGCTTTAAAATCAACTTGCTTCGTAATTATATAGGGCCTTCCTAAGTTGACACGAATTTCCCCAACACCAATTGGTGAGCTGCTGCATCCACATTCTTTAGTCATTCTCCTCTTTATCTCTTCTTACTTAAGTGCAGCCTAGGCTTTGAGTCCCTCTAAGAGGTCTACTACAATTTCCATATATTCTTTGGTCTTTTCTTCTAACTTAGCAAATTCCTCTTTCATAGCTTGTTGAAAGTGCAATTTGTACTCAATCGATAGTAGGGCATCGGTTCCGTGAAGAGTGCAAATTGTGTTTGGCAAGTTACCAAGGATGGCGTGGTCCTTAGCGCTCACATGACTAAAGGAAATGTCTCCACCTAGCTACCTTTGGCTTCTTCTTTCTTTCTTAATAGACATGGTCTGCTTGTTTGTCGATTCAACCTGCTCGTTAGTTTGGGGGTGGAGCACTTATGTGAATTTGAGGCGAATCCCATGTGATTGATAGAATTCCTTAATCTTGTTATCGATATATAGTGGTCTATTGTCAATAGTGATTGTGAGAGTTATCCTATACCTACGTATGGTTTCCGACCATAGAAAGTTGCTGGTGACCTTGGTAGCTATTTTAGCTTGCTCCTTTGCTTTAATTCCCTTGGAGAAGTAGCTAATCATGATAGGATGAACCTTCTCTTTCCATTAGGCGTAAATGGACCAATAAGATTCATTCCACAAACGACAAACAAACAATGGCTAGTGATTGGCTAAAGCTTGTGGAAATGTTGTAAATGTATTGGAGCAAATTTTTGATATTGGATGGACACTTTCTTGAGAGCTCCTCTGAATCTTCTACAAAATTCTACTAGAAGTATCATTGCTTGAGGATCTTATGGGCGAGTGTTTTTCCTCCTCCCAAACTTGCTTTATTGCCCCTTAAGTACCTTCTCCACTTTATTTTCCTTGATATATCTAAAGTTAAAGGTGGTTTCTATTCTTTAAAAAAAAATCGCCAATGATTAGGAGATATTGAGCGACCTTAAATTTAAATCTCTTTTAAGTCACTTTAAGCTATTACGTTTAATGAGATTTTTTTCGTCTTCAAATGCTCAATGCAAGGGTCCACCCAACTCAAAAAAGATTCAGCTTCCACTTGCATCACCTCGCCTTTCTTGATATTAGGTTGTGACATCTTTAGTGCTGGTCGCTATCCTGTTTATCCAACTTAGGTAATGGGTTGGTGAGTTGAATTTATATTATTTTGAAGTATTTGAATTAACCAATCTCTGTCTTTATTTTGAAGAGATATTTTTGCAAGGTCTCATCATGCACATCATAATTGTCATTTATTTGACTCACAATTTTTTGCGAGTCATAATAGATGACAAATTGCTTGGTGGCTACTCCAATTGCAAACCTTAGTCCTATGATCAGAGCTTCATACTCGACCTGATTATTGGTTCTTTGGGAATTCAATATGGGTAACTTGTTTTAGGATAATTTTAGCCGGGCTTTTAGGAACATGTCCACTCCTATTCCATGGTTGTTTGACGCCCCATCCATG
>JAJBZI010004458.1:0-16840 GCA_021234465.1 Dendrobium hybrid cultivar
AATTTGATTGAAATTTAATCTTGGGCTTTATCATGCCAGTAGGTATTTTAAGTTTGAATTTCACCCTTATTAAATTTAATGGTAATTTCTTTGATTTTTTTTCTAAATTCACTAAACCAAACCTAAACTTATTTTTTCTAGGTGTTCCTACCTTCAAATAGGGCTGCAATTAATTATATCTAACCCTTGCATAAACCTAAGGAATCTAGCCAAACATGAAGCCCTAAAGCCCTTTGGATTAGCCACAATTAATTTTCAAATGTTTAGGTCAAAATCTGACATATACATTTGTAAATTTAATTGGGGATAAAGGATACGTCATACATGCCAGAGAAAATTAGGGGTTACAAAAATCATCCCCTAATTTAATCCATACAAATTTGAAGTCAAATGGATGAGTAGTTAAAGAGTAATTAAATAAATTTAGTGGGCATTCAAAACCAAATTACTCTTCAAATACTCATCAAATCACTGTGATTTTAATTTTAAAACATAGAGCTCTTCACCCTGAAACCATAGAGCTATTATATGCAAGAAATGGTGAAGTTATGAATTGTAATGAATTTTGGAAGCTCTAGCTATTTAAAACCATTTTTATAATTAGTTTAAGGGGAATTAAGCGGTGGCAGCCGTTAGATGTGTGATGCGTGGCGGCAACGCGGTCCCAGGAAGCGGGATCACGCGATGCGCACAGCGCATCGCCTCATCCAACTTAAATGAGTTAGCAAAACAATCCCGACCATTTGATCGCGCGTTGTGCGATCAATGACTGCGATCGAGCCAATCGAACCACGGGTTTAGACTTGGATGGACGGATCAAATATAACGACTAGATCTGGGTGGTCGGATTCCTCGCGATTTGGATCAGCGGCAGCGATTGCGCCACGCCGAATCGCGCAGTTTAGGGCTGGATGGATATATTGAATGGGACGGCGTGATCTGGGTCGTCCGTCCCAATACAAGAATGACGGACGTTCCATATTTCATCCTCTTATATTAAACGGCTGAAACCCCAAGTTTGGAAGAGGGCTTCAAACTTTAAAAATAATGGATGGATTCGTTCCAAGCTTTAGGGAATGCTTCCTAGGGATTAAATACACCATGGTATGAAGTTTGAAGGGATTCTACCATGGGTTTTAAAAAGTTATTTTGAAACCTCAATGAAAATCTAGGGTTTGAGTTTTACCTCTACACAAATGACCTCGGGGGCTAATTAAGGGCTTGTTTTCTTGCTCAGAGCCTTAAGAACAAGTTTGTGGAAGACACCAAGGCTGGAGGAGCGATGGATTAGAAGTTATTTGAGCTAGGAAGAAGTTGCTCTCGGTTGACCATTGATCTTCCAGGTCCAAACTCTGGTGAAATGCCTGGAAAATGTGGAGGAACACTTGAAACTCCAAAACAAACTCTAACCAACTTTAGGGAATGCTTGGGGGCTGAGATATGCTTTAATCAAGTGTTTAGAGTGTTTACCCTAATTGAATCCCTAAAGGCTTTATCAACGGCTGGGATAACTTCGAAGGAGTGGTTGGATGTTTGTCAAGTGTCCCCAAGTTGTTAGAATAGGATCCGTGGGCTATGGGAGGCTTGGAGGGCTTAGTGGTCATTTGGCTATGGTGGGGACCACATGGGCTGGTTTGGGCTGAACTAAGGGCTAAGGTTTGATTCAAATGGGTTTAGGAGGGTTTAAAATAGATTTGAACAATTTAAATCAAGTAGTGTTAAGAAATTTTAAAAGTTTATTTGACCATTTTGAATAATTTAAAATTTTGATCATGTTGACTGGTCAACATGGGTCAATGTGATTAGGATAGGCCATAGGGGTCCCCTAGCGTTGATTTGGATTGAATTTAGACATTTGGTTTCAAAGGTTTTGGAGTTTTGAATTAGGATTTGAATTAATTATTATTTTAATATTTTTGATGATTTGACCAAGTCAACTCACTTGAGTTGACCCAACTAGGCTTCGGCTCACTCAAGTGGTCAATTGGATCAACTTCAGTGACTTGTAGGGTTTGATTTGGTCATAGTAAAAAATTTGACCAAATGGGTTAGGTTTGACCAGTTAGGTGTGTTTACCAAGTCAACTTATCATGAAATGACTCACCCATGCCTTAAGATCATTTAAAGTATCAATGTGAGTGAGTTTGAGTAATTGGAGGAATTGATTTGATTATGATCAAGGGTTTGACCCAAATTGACCTTATTTGACCAATTTTGAGCTAGGTTGACCAAGTTAAAATTTGACTAGAGTAGGTTGACCAAACATATCTAATCCATAAGAAGTTGTGTTTGAAATGATTTGGTGAAGCTTTGAAGTAAATCAGAGTTTGTAATGAGTCAATCAGGGATTTTGATCAGTTAGGCTAAGTTGAACTTGCTCAACTGATCACTTGAGCCAACTACTTGGCTTAAGTCACCAAAGTTGATGGATATAAGTTCTAGAGCTCTTTATAGAGTGATTTAAATAATGTTTGGAGTCAGAACTCCTCAGGATATGATTTGATCAATAACTGGAGTCAGGACTCCAATGAGCTGCAGTGTGCAAAACATTGAGGATTAATTTTGATTTAAGATTTTGAATTAATTTTGAATTTAGATAATTGATTGAGCTCAATAAAAAATGAGGTCAACATGTCTTTCAACTATTTACAAAAAATATAAGAAATTATGATTCTTAAGAACCTAGATTACATTTCAAAAATTAATCGAATTGAATCATCGCAACAACAGCTCACTTTTTTACCATAAAAAATACACTCTAAAGCTCCATTTGGATTTGTAAGGATCTGAATGGGAAAAACTAATTGAAAATTAAAATTAATTAATGGCGATAGATCCATAATCAGATAAAATATTGCTAGTTAAATATATTTCATTCTCCTTCCTTCCCTCACCTACCAATGGAGGGTCCCTGTGTAGCGTTGAGAAATTCACCATAGGAACATCAAACGTTTACCCAAGACATCATAGCACACTTTGAAGAATTATCGCAATACATTTTGCTTCAATCTAAGCAGAATTAAGAACAAGTACATATGATTTCGGTGATTTGTTCAGTTTTTTTTATTTTTCTTAAACTTGAAGATTGTATAGAACAAATTGCAGATGAATAGGCTCAACAGTATAATTTTGCAGGAAAAAATATTCAGAGCTTCAGAAGACAACAGATGTGATAATGCAGCAAACAGGGAAGGAAAGGCTTTAAAGCTTATCTTAATCAACACAAGAGTTATAAAAAAGCTTAAAAGAGACTAAGTAATTCCATGATTAAGACTACATCAACTATAAAAACAACACATAAAACATAGTTTTTTGTCTGAAAATTGCCTTGTTTTCTCAAACTGAATAAATGCCCTTGGATTTCTATAAAATTATAGCTCATGTCACTGTGAGAGTTGGGCAATTTTGTTTCAAGTATGGGGCTGGAATTAGTGAACTAAGATATAAACCTACTTGTCAAATTCAATTAGCTTTGGATCTAACTCTAGAGGTTAATTTTCATTTGTAGCAGCATTATACAGACCTCAACAAGTTTCAGAGTAAGAAATTCTATTACTTTCAATCAATCCGGCTCCTTGCCTTCACATCATTATACAGAACATAGGTGGCATGATCCAAGGCTAAATATTAACAATTACAGCAATCAAATGTTGACATATTAAGGAAGCTACATCTGAATCATTCATCTAGGAGCAGACTCTTCTTGAGTCATTAATAATCGAAATTCATCAGAAAAACAAAATTTTCTTTTTTGGGCATTAAAGTCAAAGCTGAGACTCACACATACAACACATACGTAAGATTCAAACCCATGAACTCTTAATTAGAGAGAAAGCTCCCAACCAACAGACCAAAGAAAAGTTATGTTTTTATTAAAAATTAAAGGATGACCGGCGATATCTTGCTTTAGTTTTCATTGATGCTATTAACTGTAGTTGCAATACAAACTAATAGACACTGAGCATTTGATATTCTGAAGTTGTTCTTAGCAATAACTTATCTGAATTTAAATGGCTGCTACACAAAATACATTATCTATATGGAAAAAGTTAGCTGCAAACTATGCTATTAATGAAAAACATACTTGGTATCATTTGTAAGAAGGAATGCTAATGAATTACTGAAGCAAGTTTAGAGGGATAAATTGTAATTAATCTGCTATTGGAAGTGCAGATTAATAATCATAACCAAAAGGTACATTCAATTGAAGATGGTGTTTATGAACATTGCTCATAACATCATTTTGAGTAATTAAATTTCCATAACAATAAAACATGCTAAAAGGCAATTAGTGTAACCACCCTCCCTTACCTATAAACAGCATAGTAAATTCAACTTTACAAATTAAGAAAACTTAATTACACCATTTGCATCTTAGTTGTGTTGATCACAACAGATCAAGTTGGACCAATGTGTCAAAACTTGTGCAAGTGGACAAGGTCTACGCATTATCTGATATGGGATAATTAAGCTCAAGACTCTCATGTGATAAGAAAAGCTGCTTTCTATTAAGAATTGTTCACATTGCTGACAACTCTCCATCAAATCAGTTTTTGTATTAATCAAGTCATGGAGCTTACTCGCCAGCAGAACATAAATTAAGAGAACATGAGCACCATTAATCGAGCAGAACAATCAAATTCAGAAAAAAATCAAGAAAAACAATATAACTATGTCAGAAATTTGAAAATAACAGTTGTTTTACAACAGGTAAAGGTGATTCAAAAGTAGAATATATTAACTTCTTGACTGAACATCTACCACTCAAAACGAAGTCTTTTCTCCATACATGTCAGATAATAAGTCACAGTACATGGTTCGCATAACACTAATGATAACGTGGAAGAGGTATGGCCTGCTACATTTTTTTTATAATTAATGAATCGTAACTAAAATACTGTAATGGAATACAGTAACTAGTAACAAGTAAACCTGCGTTCAATGAGACAACGTAGCAATGTAATATTGAACATAGACTGAATGGCTGGTGCAGTTGTGTCCTGGAGATCACATGCTCATCAGATGCTTGACTATCTTTCTGCTTCATATTGGCCTTCTTCTCTAATTTAGAATTCTCAAATCAAGTCTCAGAAATCACAAAAATCATATTAGAAGCTAAACAGTGCAAAATACCTTAATGAATGAATTAAATCCGTTTGTTTCCAATAAGTTATACTGGCTCCAGGATGTTTTAGTCTAGTAATTAATCTAATAACTAAAATTAACTATCTAAAAACCTCTTCTATTATCATTACAAATGTCATTTTAGGTTTTTCTAAGAATTGCTTTAGAATAAGTTCCTAGTATCCTCAAAAGATTATTTCAGAACATAGGTCCAAACAACTAAAACCCAAATAATAAGGAGCCAAAATTAATTTCCAATGGGATCGTCCTCCTTTCTTTGAACATTGAATATTAGTTTTGACTTCATAGATTTGGGCTCATCTAAATCGTATCCCACTTTTTTCTTTTTTGTTGAATAAAGGAATATGTATGTATCACTTATCTTATCTGAAGAATGATAAGTTTCATGCACCATAGTGTTGCCCATCTCAAACAGTAAACTTGGGATTATCTTGCTTAGGTCCAGTGCCAAATAGATAACCTAATTTTCCCCTTCCTTTTGAAAATGTGCAAACCCATCAGGAGCATTTGATATAGTTATTTCCATTCAGTTAACATATTGAATGGATGTTTTGCAATCCCCAATGGACTTGGATAGTTGGCCTCAGTTCCAAAGGAAACCAAGACAAAGGGAATGTGGCTATTATTGTCTTCCAAGGAGAGAAAAGTATAATAGTAATTGGTTTGCAAAAAGATTGGCAAACACAAGACTGTCAAGTGAAGGCTAAAAGCCTACAACTATGAAAAAATTAGGAGAAAAAGAAAGGGAATGTAGCAATGAAGGATACAGCTATGGGAAAACAGGAAAAGAGAACCAAAAGCTCTGATATAAGACAAGAATTGAATAATTGGTTAAGTGTTTCAATCCAAAAATTGTGCATAATTTATATAAATTTTTAAAAAGCATCTAATAGAAAATATATAAAATCAATGAGCAAAAAATAGCTAAAGAATTAATTACAACAAGACAGCGCACATAGATTTGTGAGATGACAATGAGGATCCCACGGATCTATGAGGTGGAAATGGAAAGAGTAGGGAAGGAAAGAAGGCTTGCTGGTGGGCTGGCTGGAGCTCAACTGGGGCTGGTGGTACAAATGGTTTGGCTGGGAGCCAACTAGAGTTGAAGTCTAGGATAACGGGTTGGTTGGAGCAGAAGTCCAAGCAGGCTGGATAAAAGCTAGCTAGGATGTCAGGAGTGTTTTCACACTGACAAAAATTCATAAATAACTTTCTGAAAAGTAATTATCTTCTGCTATCAAAATATGTTAAAATATGACTTTTGTCACTCAGTATCTTAAGTACCATTAGGCATACGAGAATGAACATCAATCTTAAACTTTGATAAGAATAAGACATGCATATCCCGGAGGATGTCTGTTTATCAAGTGCACAGCTAACAAAACCTTTACTTCCTTCTGAAATACACTTAATATCTACTATTAACAAGAAGCTACACTGCTAACAAATTTGATTCAATAATGCAACCTAAGAAGCAACTCCTAAACTCGCATCACATGATGCAACCCAACATTAAAGACTAGCCAGAAACTACGGCAGTTCCAAAGAGAAACTTTGAAGTGAGAATGTTTAGTTTATATCATTAGGAGAATTTCTGTGCCTCTTTGGATACCTTCTCATAAATCAGGTATTGTAAATACGTGAGAACTGTGACTTTTACTCCGAAGCATCAAAGAAGGTAATATTCATATGATTTAGGAAATTGAAAGATAATACATAGTATTTAAATCATTATATTGAACTTTCAAGATTAATGCATAAAGATTTTGGAAAGTTATATTATAATTAATAGAAGACCCAAGTCATGTTCCGTAGAAGAGCTACCAAGAAAACATTAGAATTGCAAAGAAAGAGGAACTTTAAGAGGTAGAAGCATAAAAAGTTGAAGAGTATCACAATGCAAATGTAAGCAAGAGAAACAACCAGCAGAAAACAGGTAAAAGTTCTTCATATATTTATTATTTTTCTTGTATTTCTGAACTAAAAATTGCTGTCCTATCAAATAGTTTACTCCTACTAGGGAGATCTTCAAGGTCACTGATTTCAGACAGATTTTTCCGAATTCTTACTATTCTCTTCTTCTCTTGAGGCCGATCTCCTAAAGCATTCATATCTATATTTGTACCAAAAGCCTGAGAAGATTCTAAAACTAAGTCATAAGCCTTTGCTGAAAGATGCAGGCCCTCATTTGTTGCCCTCAAATACATTTCAGATGCAAGTCTTGGTTTTCCATCTTTTGAAAGAGCTTCTATCAACATCTCATAAGTAATCTCGTTTGGTTTGATGTTTTGAACCTTCATCCTATGGAACCACTCAAAAGCAGCACCACTCAACCGGTTCCTCACACATCCTGTAATAATAGCATTGAAAGTAATAATGCTTGGTTCAAGCTTTGATAATCTCATCTCTTCAATAACAGAATCCACCATCTCTGGCATTCCATTCCCAATGTAGACTGAAACCAAAATTGTGTAAGCGTGCAAGTTAGGCTTAACACCCACCTTACACATATGCTCCCATACACGAAGTGCCTCATCATATAGCTTTGCCTTCTCCATTGCACTTAGTAAAGCACCGTAAGAGAGTACAGTGGGTCTTTCACCATGCTCAACCATCCTCCTAAAAATCTGCACAGCAGCAGAAGTTTCTGATGCTTTGGAGCAAGCAACAAGAACTGCGTTCCATTCTTTAATTCCAGGCCTCAAACCTTTATCAAGCATCTTGTTGATCAACCTAACACCCCATCTCCATATCCCCTTCCTCTTAGCAGCATTGAGCAATATGTTGAAGTGAGACATGATCAATTCATATGATAGATTATTGGGTTCAGGACCCTTTTCTAACAATTCCTCATAGATTTCAAGAGCTGCCCACCATTTCTTAGCCTTGCCCATCAGCCAGATCACATGATTGCATACAGATAAACTTATGTCACTCTCCATCTCTCTTATCCTTTGATACAACTCTCTGGCCACACTATAATGTCTTTCCTGGGTGCATGCCCAGATAAGCCGCTCGCATTCTACTCTTCCCGGTCTCAACCGCACCTTGTCCATCTCACTCAAAATCTTGAAAACATCAGTGGCTCCATTCTCTTCATTTACAAGATGCTGCCTCATAACAAGATAGCATATGCGAATTGCAAAGTTCTCGAGCTTAGTAAATTCGGTTTTCCGGTCAGTATTTGGATCCTTCAACATATAACCCTTTTCGTACTCCTCTCTAAACTTGACAAAGTATCCAATAGCACCAATTGCATCATCCATCTTTCTACAGATGAGCAAAACAGAAGAGTAAGTGGCAGGAGATGGTGATATTCCATTTCTCTCAATCTCATCCAGAACATCAAGGGCCTTCTGAGGCTGCCCTTGATCTATATAAGCTGACATCAAAGTATTGTAAGTTACGATATTTGGAACAATCCCTTGTGACTTCATCTCTTCCATTACCTCGTCAATCTTCTCAAACTGTGCAACCTGTTTCAGTGCACCTAAAAGGCTGTTATAGATGAACAAATTGGGGCTTATGATGCCATCAGAATCTTTACCTTTCATCTTCAGCCACTCAAAAACAGCAAAAGCAGGATCCACTCTTTTATCTAAACCAAAGCCTCGAATAATAGAAGAATAGACAGGAAGAGGCAGAGTCTCATAATCCTTTAACACCTCATCAACATCAACCGCAGTTTTTACATCACATAATCTCCCAGCTAGTGCTCGCACATCCACCCTTTCCTTCTCAGCAAATTCAACCCTATCTCGCTGGAAATTATCTTCTTTGCTTTCAGGAGAATCAACTATGCAATCAATTTCTGCATCCTCTTTCTTATTTTCACTCCCTTGAGTATCATGAATTAAAGCTAGAGATAAAGCCGAAAGCCTGTAGAAAGAATTATTCTTTGGACCATAGTAGCTCAGCTTGCAGTTATTAGAGACCAACCGTATTTTCAAAATTTGGATTTGAATCCTTGCACTATAAAAATTTCCAAGAGAATCGCCATGGCCGGATCTCTTCTTCCTCCTCCTCCCAAAAATATGAGGGTGACCGAGATCCGAATCTAGATTGGGCGCAGCCAAGATAGCTCCTTTCGGAGAGAAGCAGCTAATATATTGCATTTTGGAGGGGATGGACTTACGCGTGGTGGCAGAAAACAAACGAGAAAATCACCATTGATTAGTTGAGAAATATAAATACTTGAGGATGGCAAGTTTGTGACCTGAAGAAGGGCGTGAATTCGAACCTCTTCTTTAAGGAGTAGTGCTGTTGGGGGCGATTTTTTTGGGAGTAACGGGGCGAGGGCTTCAGTTTGTGGACTGTAGCCACCATTTGAGGGAAACTCCCTCCCTTGTCGTTGTGGTGGCGTCTGACAAGCAGCACCGCAGCGCGAGGCTCGGCAAAGAAACCAAGGACAGCTAGAGTTGGTGGCCCTATGAGTTTGACTGCCATAAAGACCAGATTACAATCATCTAATATATAGATATAATTATAATTAAAGCAAAGACTATAAACTATATAAGATAGTAACACTACACAGATAACTATAATAACAATAACATAAATATCCATCAATAAGCTTCCAAAAGTAGTACAACGAATTGAATGAAATATATTTGATGTAGGGAGTAGGAACGTGAGCCACATCAACAACCAAGCTATAGTTGTTGTGCAAAATACGGTGATGCGAGAGCGAAAAATAATAAAACGGGAACGATAAATTAAAACCAAACTAGGAAACACACAGATTTACGTGATTTGGCAAATTGCCTACATTCACGGAGCTGTAGAGGATTTTATTGTTTGAGGATTACAAGTCGTCGATCACCTCAACGAATACAAAAAATATTCTTTCTTTCCTTCTCTCTCTCTCTTCTTCTTTCTCTATTACTGTTCACCGTGGACATTAAAGAGTTGCGGCTGCCTATCACACATGCAAACAGTAGAAGAACGTTCTCTGATCCCTTCGACAGAGAGTTGCGGCAGCCCCTCACGATCGCATTAGGAAGAAAGAACCTCCTGCTCACGTACGAGTCAACAGGAGAAGTCACGGCTTCTCCCTCAGCTTCTCATGAACAGAAGAGAATCAGTTCTCTGGACAGCACGTGGAAAAGCAGAGAACGCACACACTGGCTACTAAATTCTCTTCCTTAAATAATTGTTTGCAGGCTATTTGGCTCCAGGAAGAAGACGACATAAGGAAATAATTAAATGCTATAAGCGGCAGCAGATTTAAGGAAAGTTCTTAAGGCGGCAAGCAATTGAATAATTCCATACAATGACATCACCGGCAACAGCTTTAATTGGAAACAATTAAATGCATTTAATTAGTGGACCTGGCTCCACTAACTTAACAATAGCAAGACCTTAGTAGAAGCAAATGGCTAGGTATGGGCAACACATCGCATGAGCAACAGCAATAAAGACACTTGGGAGAAATAATAGTGGTTGGGGATGACCAACACGAGGTCTCAAAATTGACTCATCATTGCCCGTGAAAGAAATTAGAGCACCATCGAAAGAAAAGTCTGCATATAAATGAATATAACACCAACAGCAGGCCCAAACAAAAAATCAAAAAATGTCATACCAGATATCTGCTAATGTCAGCAAAAAAGCAATAAATCTCACCAAATGGTAGATAAAGAACTCTTCATTTCACCAAGAACTGCCAGGTATAAGAATTGTCCCAAACAAAGAAAGAAGCAACCTTAGATTCGCAGGGCAAATAATGGATTAATGGATTAATGATAGAAAGACAATCAATGTGAGGATTTATGTTATTAATATTATAAAAATTTTCATTAATAGATACAGTATGATTAATAGAATAAACACCTTGACAATGAAGAATAATATCACAAGATGTTAAGTGCTAAAGAAATGATTGGAGTTATACTCTTCAAATAAAATTTCACATAATATCTCTTTTTTTTTATTCTTAGGCATTAATGATGTCCATATTTATATGGCTCATATAAAAATAAAAAAAGTAGTTCATGCATACTAATGTGATGCACAAAATTATAGAAAAGAATCTCAACTTTTTTATTTTCTAATCATTTTATTTTAACATATTTTAAGGCAAGTAAAATTAATACATATTTATATCATTTCATAGTGTACATTTGGCGGAAGAGATTCAAGCTCCATTTGAACCTCTATTCTCGTGGATAAATAATAAAAGTGATCATACTCTCCATCAAGTTGGGCACTATTTAAATAGGAATCAAACCAACTTAAATAATAATTGACTCTACCTTAAGAAAGAATGGAAAACATAGACCTAAGAGAAAATTATCTCGGTAAAAGCATAACTCATCTTCCTTCAATGTTTTGAAAAATTCATCAAGATTTGGGACTCTAAAAAGGAAGTCCTCACCAATTTTGCAGTTGAGAACCATAGACTTAAAATTGTATTGTGAAATTAGTGAAAGGCACTCCTTGTTGGAAGCTATGATGTTGTCCACACATTCAAGAAAGACATGCTCTTAGGAATCTGATTCAAAGGGTTACATTGAATTTTGTAAGAAATAATAAAAGATATTGCCTAAGCGCATAAGCTATTTGAATGGCCAATAGTTTTTTGAAATACCTCACCATCATTTTAATAGTCAAATTGCTAATAATGCTCAAGGTGGCGCTCAATCATTTATTAATTCAGATTTCAAATTACGAAAAAAATTGAATTTGATAAGATATAAATCACATCATTAACAATCAATATGATATTTAATAATTTTGTGCTTCTAACACTAAGCTTGACGAGGACTAGTCATTGATATGTCCTTGAACTTAACATTTAGAAAAGCCACCTTTCCAACTCAAATACGAACAAGAGAATCATAAAGTGCCTCTTAATGACTAATCCCTAATGAATAAGGTGATGAAATAAGCCTTTAGCATTTACAACATATTTGACATCCCGAGAAGCACTCGCATTTTCTCTTAGCATAGAGATCTCTCCTTTCAAATTTCTCAATTTCTCCTTAATGTCCTTTGTGGCTTCATCAAATAGCGATCCATGATGATTTGTCAACAATGAAAAAATTTCTAGCAATTTAGTAAGGAAAATCTTTTCATATTTTATAAAGAGTTGGATTTTGATAATATGCTTAATTGTCTCATGCATTTTAGTTTAGAACTCAACATTGAAATAAACTATTTGTAGTTTCTACATTGATAATCAAAGTCCTCAAATTTTTTGAGCCACTAAAATGATTTGATGTCAGTAATTTTTTTTTTTGTTTTAATAAACATAAAATCAATAACTTTTTATAAATTTAATAAACAATTTCATCAAATCTTTTAATTAAGATATATTAATTATATATTTCTCTTATATATATAATTAATTAATTTTATAGCATTCAAAAATTTATAAATATAGGATGAAAGGCCATTTAAAGAAAGCGGTTCCTTGCTATCGTGTTACGTGTTAAATACCTAAAACCTGTGGCTGCAACCTAAGCTTCGCTATCTCCTTCCTCTTGAATAGCGATAGGGCCGCGAGTCCTGGCGGTCGCATGGGATAGAAAGAAAGCAGAACACCCAAACCAGAAAGCGAGCGGCACAGGGGGAGAGAAGACATGGCTTCGAGCTCTGCTGCCTTTCAGTGCCGAACTTCCCCCAGCCATCTCATCTCCGGCCACCGCCCTGCTGTTATCGGCCGCCGCTGCCTTTCCTTCCGGATTATGACGTCTGCTCTCTCCTGGAGGAAGCCACATCGCCATATCGTGGTCTCTGCCGCTGGTAGCACCATGTCGCTGCCCTTCGTCAAGAGGAAGCCCTGCTTCTATGTTGTGGCATCCTCCTCCACAGTCGACATCCCTCCCGCCTTCTCTGACTCCGACTTCCTCGATGCTCTCGAGCGCTGCTTCGCCGCTTCTCCGGATTCCGGACACTCCTCTTCTTCCACCGGTGCGATGCTCTCCCCGACGATGAAGAAAGAGTATGGTGCGTATGGTGCGGTTACTCTCGAGAAGTCTAAGTTGGATCTCTCTCAAAAGACAACCAAGTCGAGTCCCGAAGTGAGTGCAACTCTTTCCCTCTTTCTTTTATGGCAGCGTTAGATTCTGTTTGATGCTAATGAGTTGAAGGTTGGATTCGTGGTTACCCTGTTTGGTTTGTTTTCTGGAGGGATAGATAACCTAATTCTTATTTCCACGGGTGTTTCAAGTAAATGACCTCTTAGCTGCCCTAGTCGTGGTTGTGCTTGAGCGTATTCGGCTGGAAGCTTTTGTGCTGCTCTATTTAGTCGTAGGAAGGACTTCTGGCAGGAACTGTTGAAGAAGTTCAACTGTCGATTTATTAGTATTATATTTTATTTGATAGTTATATTGAAAAAAAATCCAATGTAGTTTGAGTGTGTTGCTAGTTTGTTTCATGCATTAACTTGTACTGATGTTTACATGATCTATCCGAGAAGTCTAGTTCGGTTCTTGAGTAACGAACAAACTGTTAAGCCTGTTATCCAATTGAGAGAACTCCAAAGTTGATTTGTTTTTGTGTCTACATGAACTTTGGGTGTAGCATAGTTATACTTTGTATCTATTTGGTATTCATGGTTATTTAATCGCAACCTCCATCCATGAAGGCCTGTGGCAGTGCAGTTAGAAAAAAAAAAAAAAAAGATTTCTCTTTGAAATCAGTCATTTTTAGGGTTGTGCATATTCTGGCTGGTGGAAGCATCATGGTATTTCCTCGAAATTGCACTTGAAAATTTGAATTATTTTACTTATGATGTTTAAAAAACCAAGTGGACAAGAGAGGGTAGTATCCTGTGGGGGCTGTCAATCTTACCAATGATGTAGCCATTGGGAATTCTAATAACCAGACATAGATTTGTTGCTTTTCCTTTCAAGTTGTGTTAATTTAGGAAGTAGAAGTTTGATTGGATGAAATTTTTTTATAACTAGAGTTCCGAGCAATTAAGATGCCTTTAAATAGATTAGTGGACGGAAATCAAAATTCGAGATGGATTTTTGTTGACTCATGAATGAATGAAGTCCTTTTATCAGTTGAATGTTGATAAGTATGGATAGACATGTATATTAGGGGATTTGTTTTAAAAGAGTTGACATTATGACTAAGGAAGATAAAGATGATGTGATGAAATCGCCTTTTTCTATTAGGTGCCCATTATGTATAAAAGAAATATTATAAAAGTACACGAGTACATGAAGTCAGCTTTTGCATGGTATCAAGTGAGGGTAAGACGATTGATGATGCTTAGTGTTTTGGTGGTGGTTGCTTACATCAGTCATGTTATCATGAATGTATCAATAATACCCAAATAAGGATTAAATGAAACATAAATGCATTTTCATTTCAATAATAAAGGCAAACTAGCACTCCAAAACATGCAACTCATCATTTTTCTGTAAACCCGGACTTAGTTGTTTGCTAATACAACATCCTTCATTTTCTATTTTCTTGCCTTGAAACTATTAATACACTGAAATAGAGTTTTGAGCATTAAGTAAAACTTGCATGGAGATGAGTGTGGTAGAAATTAGAACTCAACGCTCCTAAGCAAATTTCTTAATGAGATACGAATTGGCTATCTTAAAATACCAGATATCTATAACCCTAAATCCCAAAATCTTGGAGGGCACAAATTGACTATTTTTTCTAACAATCTTAAAATTTTGGAGGGGTTACATGCCATCTCATGTCTCCATTAAATCTGCACTTGCTCTTAAGTATGATTCCACTATCAATTAATTGTTGAGAACAACATAGTACTAGGCTAGTACGGTATGGTCATTTATGTTAAAATGCACAGGATCTATCTTAAAATAGTTGAAAACTTAGAATTAGGCGATTTTTCATGTTGATGATGATGTTCAATTTTGTGGAAATGCATGCATGGTGAGGTGTGCATTTATTATCAGAAAAATCAAAACCATAAAAATACAAGAGTGCATGAAGGAAGTTTTTTAACATATTTAAGTGCCTCTTTATTTGGTAATGCTTATATTTTGATGTTGTCATGGTGCATATGCAAAAGAAAGCCCTATATTATATGTACAAGCAACACATTTTTTGAGAAACTCTATTGTCTTATTAAGAGTAGCAATCACTTTATTTTGTAAACCACAGATTAACAGCAAAACATTACCAAATGAACCCCGACCAATAGATTACATATGTAAAATATGTTGAAATTATCGTCATGTAAATATCTAATATTTTGTAACTAGTCTATGTTGGATATGTTAAACTTGAAATATAAATTGTCTTATAATATATATACCATTCTATTTATATGTTTATCTTTTTGTTGAAACAAAATGAAAAGACATAATCCACTCATTTCATCTCACTGACTACTTTTTTGTTTAACTTAACTTAAAATTTCATTATTTGCTGATGTCTAAAATAAGTTGAAATGCATTTAGTGCCTATGCTGCTAGACCATTTCTAGGGTATGCTTTGACTACTTTAATACAAATTAACCATCTTACAATTGTTGCTAGAAAATTTGGATGGGATAGTGTTCAAAATGATTAATATTATAGGAATTGCACAAGTAGCATTTATTAAAGATAGGAATATGGATAATAGGCCAAGCTGTTTTGGTCTTTGTACAAATGGGCACCAATAGATGCACCTGCAATGTAGGGAGATGAAATTTAAGGAGATAGAGTCAACTTAGAAGGAATAGGATGGAAAATAGATTGATTAAAAATAACATGATTGAGTTCAAAGAAGTTTTTGTAAACTAGGCTTAACACACCAAATACAGTAGTAAATAGGAATGCAAAATAATGATTCTTGAATCCAATCCCCTAAATATATGGAATAAAGCTAGTGTGATTGGTTAAACATTCAACAATATATCTTGTTTGCTTTAGTGTGGCTTTAACAGTATTCAAGCTAAAAATATTTGCATTCTAGTTTTTTTTTTAACTATTGCCATCATAGTATGTTCATCACTTAATTCTTTTTATACTATGCCTTTATGATAATTTATTTAAAATTTACTTTTCTATTCTATAATGTTTTCTATCTTTTGCAACGATCTCTTGATATGGATAATAGGCCAAGTTGTTTTGGGCTCCGTACAAATGGGCACCAATAGATGCACCAACAATGTAGGGAGATGAAATTTAAGGAGATAGAGTCAACTTAGAAGGAATAGGATTGAAAATAAATTGATTAAAAATACCATGATTGAGCTCAAAGAAGTTTTTGTAAACTAGGCTTAACACACCAAAACAATAGTCAATAGGAATGTAATTCAATCCCCTAAATATATGGAATAAAGCTAGTGTGATTGATTAAACATTTAACAATATATCTTGTTTGTTTCAATGTGGCTAACAATATTCATGCTAGTATTTGCATTCGAGTTTTTTCTAACTATTGCCATCATAGTATGTTCATCACTTCCATAATGTTTTCTATCTTTTGCAACGATCTCTTGGTTTTCCCACTTATCCATAATTTTTTTCTATTATGTTTTTTTTTTCTAGTTTTGTTTAGTTCTTTTTTTAGTTGCTATTAGGGTGTTTCTTTAGACAATTGCTTTCATCTTCGAAATATTCTAATTTTGTTCTTTGGCATTATTTTAATCTTTTGTACAACATTTTTGTGTTTTGTAGTTGGCGACAGGTGGGGGAGGTGGAGATATCGGAAAGAAAAATTTTCATGGAGGGGGTGATGGAGGTGATGATGATGGTGATGATGATGACTA
>JAJBZI010004461.1:0-10346 GCA_021234465.1 Dendrobium hybrid cultivar
TATTAATCACAAATTTATATTATTTTAAAATTATTACATCAATATCTTATCATTTAGATATCATTTAAATAATTTTAATATTTACTACATTATCCGGTTGAATCTCGATTAAACCATTTAACCTTAAACCTCGCCCTTTTTTTTATTCTATCTCCAATCCGATTTTTGCAACTTTGTCCAAAATATTCCTCAATGGCCCTAGCTCTTTGAGTTATGAATCATAATATGCATTTGATAAAACATAATTTATCCAACTTTATAGAGTTCCCTTAGACAACACAATTCATAGCTACTGAAAACAATCATTAAGTCAAATTAGGTCGACTACCACTACTAAGCGGAGCAAGATCCATGACAACACGCGACCACAAAACCATAAGATTTTAATCGGGTCATCATCATCCCATACCATCCATTTTTAGCAAACAAAGGTAAATTTTCTATCCTAAAATTAAAATTTGTTGTTATTATAAACTATGCCTTTACACATAAAAATTTAGTATTAATCAAAAGTTCTCTCATTATCAAAAAAAGTAATTAACTATAAGGGCTAATGCCTATGAAAAATTTGAAACTAGATCGCAAAGTTCTAAAAAAATCAGAGTGAAATATCTAGATAATATCTTATCTACAATCTAATCTGCATTTTAAAAAATTTGACCCAAACACAAACACTCTCAAAAAAGCCTAGCATAGATTTTTGGAACCAACAAGTTCATGTAGTAATAACATTTATGCAAACCTTTATGACATGGGAACAATAGCTAGAGCCAAGGGCTCTTCCCTTCAACTGCTGCTCTTCCCCACAATCATGGAAACAAGCATCACTAAGCTTAGCAATAGTACATCAGAAAGATGGGTGAGACCTAGGTCCAACACTATTATGGCAAGGAGAAGATTAAATAAGATGACGCTAGCCAAACAGGTCTTGGGGAGGGAGACAGCCAGGCATGACATAAGGCTGCAGTTTGACCTGAAACTACCTTTCAAACTCAAATGAATCCAGTTCAACTAGTTCCAACAAATTAATTAAGCTTTACCCGACTGAACTAGGAGACTGTCATTTTTTATCGGATCAATGTGCATGGTCAAACATTGCATCAAAACGTTTAATCATATAGCAAAACCAACTCCTCATCCACCCTCCCTCTCAATCCTAATCTCTTACTCCCTAACATTCTCCTTTAATGGAGGGAACCATCTCTCATTCATTGGGGATAAAAATGTAAATTCAAATCATATTCATCATGAATCTTACAAATAAATGTGAAACACAAGATAAGACCTTACGAAAACGTAAGCGGCAGAGAACAGCTCGGCAATAACCTTCTTCAAGATCAGGATTGGTTTGTAGCGACCCAATATCTGCAACACAAAATCGCAAGCATAAATGACTGTTTGTAATATCAAGACCAATAAATGATCACCTAATAAATATGGTCTCCTGAAAATATATACTAGAATGAATTGAAAATAAATTATAAGCATGGACTAACACCGATGACAACCAGTGGATTTTGTGACAACAGTCAGCTACTAATTCAATACTCAACTTCAAAAGTGTGTCCTTGGGAAAAATCTCAATGTACATTCAAAAATGGATTTATAATAATATGCCCTATCATTACAAGCAATACTGCCATTATCGATCCATTTTTTTAGCCATTTAAATACTGTATCAAGCACATTAGCAAATTTTGCCATCTTAGAGAAGGGCAAATTTTAATATGAACACAGGTGCTAACAAAACAGAATGGCACAGTTCGTACTCAATCAGGTCCACTCTCTTATGCTTTTCACTATCTCATACATTCGTATGCTAATCAATAATTAGCTTCAGGTATCAATACTATAGTTTAGCTATCACTAAATTGATGTCATTTCAAGTCCAAGGTAAAGAAGCAAATTTTACAATTTTAAGTAGAAAGAAATTAATTACCTCCCTAAGCTTAGTGAAATCAGAGAAACATGATAGAACTACCAAATAATTAAAAAAATTAAAATTTTATTTAGCGTAAATTTAAGAAATTTTAGATGATCAAGTCATTAATAAGAGTACACATTTTAGATATTTTAGGTCTATTGTCCAGAGTGATGGTGAAATAGATGAGGATATTATTAGTAGAATTCAAGTTGGATGGTTAAAGTAGAGGAATGCATCGGCCCTATTGTGTGATAGAAAAATACCCCTCAAACTTAAGGGAAAATTTTATAATATGGTGGTGACCTGCAATACTTTATAAAGCAAAATGTTGACAATTAAAAGAGAAGCATACAATTAATTTAAGTGTTGCAAAGATGAGGATGCTCAGGTGGATGAGTGGTTTTACTCTTAGAGATAGAATGTGAATCGAACATATATGTGAAAAGGTTGGAGTAGTTCCAATGCAAATAGTATTAGAGAGAGTCGCCTTAGATGGTTTGTTCACATAAAACGTCGACCTTCTAATGACCTCGTTAGGAGAGTAGTTGTATTAGATTTGACCTATATTAAGAGAAGTAGAGGTAGGCCTAAAAAGACTTAGTTAGAAAATATTAGAAATGACCTTTATTTATTGGATTTAAATGAGAATTTCACTCTTAATAGGACCCATAGAGGAAAAGGATTCATATAGCAGATCCCAAATAGAGGGATAAAAGCTTGATATCGTTGTTGTTGTTGTTGTTATTATTGTATAAATTTAAGCAACTTTTCTAAACAAACAAAAATATAATGGAATCCAACGTTACAAAAAGTTGAATTGCATGGCCACAGGTAGAATAATTTACATACCATATATAGTATTTCATAACTTATTCAATATTAATCAACAGCTAAAAAAGGGGATATTCGAAGAACTAAATTTGTGTGAAGATAAAAGAGAGAAAGAAAACATAAGAAATCAATATTAAAAAAGTGCAATTGCTAAGAATTAATAAAAGCCAAAAGTGGGAGATGGAAAAATTCTAAAAATTATTACTCAAAGAGATTTATCAGGCAGCTTTATCAATCAGTTCAGCCTCATATATACTTATTTAAAATTTATTAACAGCAATATCCTAAACGAATGTATGAAAATTTTACAGAAAAAAATAGAAGGTCAAAAAGTCCACATACTAAAACTGCTATTAAATGCATAAGGTGAACATTCAACTTTAGCAAAACTTTAAAAGAGAATGTAAATATGTCAAGGTCGTAATGATAACCATCAGATAGCTTCTTCCTAGATGCTTGGGCTTTACAAGCACGTAGTTGGCGAGAAACTGTTTCTTCCACAGAATTTAGAAGTGACAAGCACTTTTCATCTCCATCTCCTTTCAAAGGCAAGCCATAAGCCGTTGTAAAAAAGTCCTCTTCCTATTATGATGAAAAGTTCAATCAATACCACCTTACATCCCTAGCAATAGCAAAACAAAAACATATTTATGAATTGAAGATTACCTATAATCAGAAAATAAGTCACAAAATATAAGAAAATAGTTAAGACATTACTAACAACAAAACGCATATTTTTCACAATATAAGTTCCAAATTTCTAGCAAAATAGTAATTTATTGATCTGCTCATTGTATGAAATTAAACAGGCTTTAATGGCAAAAGGCTTCCTGGAGTCCACATCATATTAATTTAAAAGGACAAGAATTTGACATTGAAAGAACAAATAAAGTTAACAACAATGTTATTTCACATATCTGGTTACATTACTTTACCTTATGAAGTATTTAAGAAAGCATGTTAAAATATGTAGGCATAATTTGCTTTAAGAAAAATTTGGTTTTGCTTCTTTCGGAATTGTTATATGCTAAATGAAGCATTTTAGAGGATTTATCAAAAGTAGCTAGAACAAACCAATAAGACAATGCAGGTTATGGAAGAAAAAGCACGACACAAACTAAACAATTATCTGAATATTTCTCCATAACAAATTCAACCAAAAATAATGGTCTGAGTTTGACTACAAAAATATTAAATATTGATGAACTGATGAGCAGCTGACAAGCACAACAATAGATGTACAAGCAAAAACGTCATTCTTAGTGTTCAACGGGATACCTACTCAAACCAATGATTCAAAAAGAAAAATTTAAAAACTTAAAAACAAGCAAGAAGACCGTAAATCTACAAGTATCAAAACGCTGTTTGTTCCAACAATTTTTCACTTTCCTTGCATTTAATGACCATATTCACCTTACAAGGGGTTGGATAAATAGAACATAGTGCAATAGCAGCTTCCAGTTTGAAACATATCATTTACCTATATATTAAGCTTGAAAACTCTAAAGTCAAAATCAATAATTAAATTAATCAAAGCTGGAAAATTTCTCAAACTTACCTCATGTGTACGTGCATCAGAGACAGCTGTAATAACTACATCACAAGTAGAACGCATTATTCTGCAATATGAGTGCAACAATGGGTGTGTGGATGTTCTCTCAATCCTCAGCATATAGATACAAGAAAAAACAGTCTGAGCCAAGGAATGACCCCTGTGCCATGTTGCCTGCAAAACAATACAGTGTGCAAAAAACCTACTTCAGAAGGCATTACGAAACGTGTGCTTTATCAGGATAAATATATAATACCATATAGTAGACAATACCTCGCATGACAAAAGGTGGTCCATTACATCAATGCATCGTTGAACATCAACTGTTCTATCTAAACTAAAAGGAATAGGAGCAGCACCATTTTCAATGGCTTCTTCAATAGAGTGAAAACCATTTCGCTCCATTCCGGAATCCATTTTAGGATCCATTATCTACATTAGAACAAAAAACGAAGGGAATTACCACTTGGAAGAAAAACTCAAACAATAAGAATAAATATGAGATATAATAATACAGTTGCAAGTATTGAACATAAATGTTGATGAAAACAAAAGTAACATCTAGGAAAATGAAGAACGCTAAATAAACTACAAAGTACTCTGATCTAAAACAACATAGCACATAAATGTAAACAAGAGAAAGCATCCAACTTTTATATCTATTATAAAAGTAGTTTGTGATTCTTCTCATATTAAAACTTAGTCTTGCATCGTATTCAATCTATTCCGATGATTCCAATCTTAGCCTTTCATTTTTATTTAAATCCTTCATTAATATAAATTAAATAAGTCATTAAATCATTCAGCTCATTAAATCATTAAGCATCCACCAAATACCTAATGCTATAGCATTTATCTGTTCACTGACACGGCATTTGCCAACTCAGCGACTTCTTAACTCCACATTAGCTTAGCAACATCTCTTCTTAATGTCTTTGAGAATCCATCCTATCGGCATTAGTTGAGAAAATAACTTCCCATTGATGTCCTTTTTGGATTACAAAGTAAATCCACTGTTATTAGAACTCATGTCTTGGCCCATTAGAAGTCAAAACCTAGCAAAGTTTGAATCACCTGAGGACTTACCACCTACCAGTTTGGTCGCCCGAAGATAGGCCTAAGATTGTTGCATCTCTTTAATATCCCTCTTGTTATAGTCAATTACACCAAAGACCAAAGCTTATCTTAGCATGAAATGTCAATGGAGAACTTATCTACATTTTTATAAGCTAAGAAACTAAAACCCTAAGAATCGCCAAAAGCAAAAGAGGGTTAACACTGAGGAGGAGCTTCCAAGTCTTTCTTCTTCCTCCAATTCAACAGAGAAATTCTCTCTTTCTCCTTCATATTTTCTCCCTTTGTTGTCTTGGAATGAAGAGTAGAGAGACAAGATTACTTCCTCCCTATCATAATCCCCTCAAGGAAGGGCTAAACAACCCAATTTAAGGGTACCCAAGTTCTTCATTGCAATATGTATACCATTCGCAACTTACCATCCTACTGATTTTTTCTTGTCAATTCCAACGCCTGATCAAGCCCTCCATCCAACGGTCCATCTTTCTACCCACCATCCTGTGGCAATGAACAGGATCAATAAAACTTAGAATCCCTAGGAGTCACTTGCAAAATGCTCCAAGAAGGCCTCGTATATGGTAACTCTTCAAATAACAACTTAAAAAAACCCAAACCTTGGGATATGTCAATTTGTGGACTAGCTTGCCACATAAACTAGCTTACCAACTCATTCGTTTATAGCTCACCATCTAACCACATATCACGAACTTGCGCAAACTACTCAACTATCAACTTGCCCACAAGAAAATACCATAAATTACTATTTTTTTCATTTAAATTTTTTTATTTAACTTGCAAAAAATTAGAATCATTTGAGAAATAGGGAGATCTAGGAAGTTCATTTCTAAAATTTTCCTGCACCTTCATGAAAAACTTTGAGTGAAAAACAAAGAACCTTTGGTTGTTGACCATTTATTTATCATAATTTTGTAAATTTAAACCCGACTCCTATAAATTAAGAAAATCGCTCAGTTTATATCAATGTAGTCTATCCAGTGCCGAAGAACATAAATACACAGACACACACATATCACACAATACTTGGTAAATAGACAAGGATTTGGACTATACATGCTATCATTGATGTGTAGACATATGGAATATTTAGTAACTTGCTATTCATGTCATGAGATCATGGATCACTACAATCCTTCCAAAAAATTTCAAATTAATCATGCTATTAATTGTTTTACCAAAAAACACAGAAATAACACCCCATTAGAGGGCAACTGCCAATATGGCAACTTAGTCAACCCATTTTTTGGTGATTGGCTCTTTTTTTTAATTCAGTTGATTATTAGGAGAATTATCTAAATTTAAACAATTGCATAAGAATAACCCAATACTTTAAATAATATTTTAAAACTAAAAAAGTTGTCTAAAATTAATCCAAACAAATGAGGAAAACATAAGAGAGATATAGCGCATGTATAAATCATGAAAACTAATGTGTTGCCCTTTTGTTGTACAAGAAGGTGGTTAACAATATCTACACCTAAAAATGAAAAATGACAAAAGTAAATGAAGATGTAGTTCACATATGTGTGGCTTCTCTGACAATAAAATTACACAAGAATATAAAAATTGATAGAAGTGAAAAGCTAGCTCAGTTTAAGTACCTCCAAAGCAGACATGGCAGCAAATAAATTGAAGTTCTCACCATGAATAAGCTCCCCATCATGAAGATCTAAAAAGAAAAGAAAGAAGTAAATTTTAAATGAAAAGCAGCTAATCATCAACATTGTTAACTATGAAGTGATAATTAGTGAATGTTTAAATAATTGGATAATTTTCAAAAATACTCCTAAATGTTGTAGTATCATGGTCAACAATGTCAATTGTGATGCTTGCAAGTTGTAACAAAGATCCACTAAATTGAGTATTTATGAGAAGAGTGTCAGACCTAGAAAAGAACAAGTAGCTTATCCAAATATTGCAAAAGTGCTCCTATATCCAACACTAAAAAGGTAAGAAACACCTCAATCTTCTTTAGATTGCAAATGTGTGTGTATTTGGTGACATATAGTTGAATTGAGTAGCAATTTTTAAGCTGCACAACAGTCAAAAAAACTAAGATTAAACTATAAGAAGCTAAGAAGCAGTATGATGCTTTTGTGTTGTTTTAAAGAAACTACCAATTCAATCTTTTATTTGTATGGAAATAATTCAACCAAAATCCCAACCATTCATGTACCCCCTTAATAACTTTACAATCATAGATGTTTTTATTACAAAAAATTGCAAAATTTGAATATGCTATCCTTGGTAAAAGATAAATTTTATCATGATTAATATCATCTTAATTGAGGATATTTACCTCATTTTTTTCTTCCTTTAATACTCACCATATATGCCTATATTTAGGCACCTATTTTCAAACAATTAAATAAATGAATTTTGCCTTATTGAACATGTTATCGAAGAAAAGTTTCATTTCTCTACCTTCTATCCCACTTCAATACCCTAGCCACCCTCATGTCTCCCAAGGTCCTCACAATCGCTCCACTCTCTCTGCTCCAACAATCCCACCATAACTATTTGCCCAGTTCTGCAACCCAACCCACTCTCACGTAAACATCTAAACTTATTGGCTTGCCACATCACTCACCACCAGCAATCTAATAATGTCTTGTTTCAATCCAACCTCCAACTCGAACATGCATCAAGATTCCTTCTCCGAGCACTAAAACCTGTATATTCTTATACCGCTAATTATGACGCTAATTTCCAACAACAAGCAATCAATTGTCCATCATCACCCTTACAATTATGCGCTCACAAAGTTGCAAATAGCCCCTACCATTCACAATGCAAAACCACTCAAAGCACGCCCTAGCCTTCCACCTTTTTTCTTCACAATGTCAGCCTGGATCAAGAAAGTAGAGACAATTTCGCATTGTTCACCTTGGACTTCAACAAATTGTCCAAACTTTAGGATCTCTAACTCTTACAATAAAATTTATTTTGCAAGCTCTTCCTTCCATTGTGTTGTTGCACACAAATGTGAACCTACTCCACTGAAATAGTAGCAACAATATTAACATTAGCCTCTGCATGGCTTAAAGGTAGTAGGAATATGATTTTCAAGATCATATATGAACTTTGATTATCACCATCATGTGGCTTGTTTCTCCTCATTTCTCCACTTAGCTCTCCTTCCGCTGTCATAATTTAGGGCTCTTATCCATGCAGGGATAAATTCAAATCTCTCCACAGCACCAAAAAATTCTACATCTAGATCCACTCTTACTACTCCTCACGTACCATGGATATCAAATATGTGAATGTCTTAGTACATTTGGAGCATTTCAATATCATTTTGTACATTAGTAGCAATGGGCATGTATCAATTCTCTCATTATAAGTCAGATAACTTTTACATTGCTTTCCTTTGAAATTATAGATGATGAAACAAAATGATAAAAATTAATGATTGAATATAGCATGAAAGAAGTTGGAAGCATTAACAAATAGCAATTTTGATGAATCTAAAGAAACTTTGGTGCTAAGAGATTCATAATGAGAATGAATGAGCAAGAACAATGGTAAATTATACATAAAAGAATAATAGCACCAAGTGGCCAAACATAATCATATGATATTTAGGCCTAGCAGATCAAGCCTCTTAACATGCCAACCTAGTTATTGAAGCTAAAAGTGGTAAACGCCAAAAAGTGTATATCAATACTATTTTTTGCATTTGAAGCCAAGCGTATGCATCCGTTTTGATACACATTTTACTAAAAACAATGATTTATTTGTTGGAACAGTACAATATACAGGGCTCCTGACAGCTCAAGTTCTTGAATGTTCCAATGAAACATAAATGGAGTTTATGGTGAACAAAGAATATTAGGAACTTAGAATTAATTGAACAAAGCCTAAGTTTATGATGCATACTTTTTGTGTGTAAGATTAATAATTATCAATTACTATTCCTAGTACATTGAGTATTATATTGTATCCATGTGTAATAGGATAATATCTTGGATTTATCAAATAGAAGAATAGAGATGTATGTGTGTGTATGAGCTTAGCTTCCAAAATATTATGTGATTAGAGAATATTATAAGACATGGTAAAATTATATAAAATTATAACGAAACTAGCTATGTTATATGAAGGATAGATTCAGAAATAGTGATATTAGAGTGACTGTAGGAGTAGTATCAATAAAAGTTGAGACAGTGATAAATACTCTTAACAGGGTTGGGCATGTGCAAGAAGAGAATGAGATGCACCAATAAGTTTAATATATAAAATTAATATGTTGACCTTATGTAGGAAAATAGTAGACCAAATGTAAAATGATTAGAAGTGGAGTAAAAAGATAGTGCAAAATAAAAGCTCTCATGCATCACTCAATAAGATTCTTAAAATCAGCCCAAATAACTGGTACAAGACTAATAAAGATGATACTATCTAATTTCAAACCCAAAAAAAAAAAGACAAAATCCACAAATATAAAAAGTATTCATTTTCCACCGTATCGTTTTACATCTCAATCATACACTCACGATAAACAAGCAGCAAAAAAGTGCTTCCAGATGCATTTATGGAAAACAGTCATCACCTAAAAGAGAAAAAGGAAAGTAAATGAAGATGGAAAACAAACGCAAGAGGACATCTCGGCGGATAGTGCTCACCACTGCATGCGGCGGCGATCAAGGGGGAGACGTCAGCCCAAACCATTTGCTCTCCAGAAGGGATTGAAGCCGGCACGGCGTTTCCACCTCGGTCCTCCATCGGATCGGATACAGAATCTTTAGGGATTCGGAGATATTCCTGAGAAGGATAGCTCGGAGCAAATCCTCGTCTCTTCCTTGTTTGAGATTTCTGCTGGTTCTGTCGTGGTGAAGGGGTTTAGAAGGACCAGTTCAGTCGTGTTTCTGCGCACACGCAGCAGAGTTTAAGGGCTACTTTTTCACCTTTTTTTTTCTTTTTTTTTTTATCTGGTGGTAAGTT
>JAJBZI010004502.1:0-18442 GCA_021234465.1 Dendrobium hybrid cultivar
TTTCTCTAGCAGATTTGAACCACAACTATCTTTAGTAAAGATTGCACTACAACTGCAGCACCATGTTGTCGCATACATCTATGTTATTTATCAGCAGCATGCTTGAAGAACTACTGCAATATCCTCAACTTAACTTTCCATAGTTGTCAAATAAACATCTTATTCTAAAGACCCTCTAGAGGTGGAGCTTCTATAAATAATAATTGATGTTCAACTGGCTATGCACAATAATTTTACTTTCACTCTATGTTCTTGCTGATTGCTATGTGATATAAAAAATAGCTAAGATGATTAATCGTTATTCATTCTATGAGTTACCAGATAGATTTCTCATGAGTTACCTTGGGGGCTTTTTTGCTACAAGTAGAATTTAATATATCTTGTAAATCGATATTTATTAATTTTGAGGCAGTTAAATTCTAAAATAATTTGGCGTACCAAATGTTAAATATGATTAATACTAGAAAATTGTTTGATTATTTATTTTTATGATTTGAGGATTTAAATGGTTATGATATTTTATTATATTGATGATATTTTATTATATTAACTTATCATATATTAAACGTAATGTTGCCAGTCTAAAAATTTGTAGTGGCAAAGTGAGAGTTTTTTGTCTTAGCGATGTACAAAAATTCAAGGCACAAATAAGTGATTGAAGTGACAAATAAACACGAAAGAATTTCTTATGTAAAAAATTCAAAGAGAGGAAAAAACATGAGGCCTTACTCAGATGAATAAAATTCACTATATTTGAGTGAGTTATAAGAGTTGACATATCAATTGACTTAGGAGACGGTAAAATTATAATAGTTTGACGAGTTAGGCAAAAATTAGATAGATGCTCGAAAATCTCTAAAGATTGAATGTTAGATGATGCCAAGTGGTTCGGTGATGGTCGTCGCTTCGGTGACGGTCGATGATCAGACGGAGGTTCGATGATGGTTAGTGAACGGATGGTGGTCCGATGATGGTCGATGATTGAAAAGAAACTCGATGATGATTGGTTGTCGAGAAGAAATCTGGCTACGATAACAACATTGGCTGGAAAATATAATAGAGCTTTTTTGTTCTCTTTTTCTCCTTCTCCTTCATGTTAATAATGAGGATCTATTTACAATTTTTTTGAGAGTGACATACTTCATAAATATGTAGAAATTTTTGGGCCAATTCGAAGTGTTCCAATAGACGACAAATATTGATTCCTCTGATCTTAGAGAGTTTATCAAAAATTAGAGTGTCTTAATGATGTCAGAATCAAGCAATTTTGAGCTTGTTGGATTCTTCTCGTTAAACAGTTTGATTCGACTATAAGCATGTCATATTTCGATATCATATGGTTATCCAATTAATACTTTAAATGTTTCAAATATGTTTTTATTATTTGATTTGGGCCTATTTGGGCTCAAATTGAACAAGATTTGGTGTTGTTTGTTTCATCTCCTTGAAATGCTCAATTTGACCATAAGTTTGTTGAAAGTGGAGTTTGAATGATCCCGAATTTAATTTTAAAAATTTCTCATCTAAATTTTTATCAATATTCATATCTAATTAAGACGATTTTTGATAACATATCACTTAATAAAATTAATTAAACCATAATCAACATAAATTATCGTGTCAATTAATCATTACTTAGTAATTTACCAAGCTTATTAAACAACACTTCTTATCTGGCAACGTAGAGGAGGCTTAAATTAACTTAATCACAATCCTCGTCATTATCCCTCTTCTTTTTATTGTGCCTATGCAAACCCTCCTTATTAATAACGTTTTTCAATTTTAATTATGCAAGTTAAATTATAATTAACATAGATAATATCTTAACTAATTATTTAATTAAATATAATAATATTTATTTCATCAAATTAAATAATAAATGATATAAAGAAGCTTAAATTTAATATCTTTTTTGTTCATTAAGAACATTTATTTTAATTAATTTAAATATTTGCCCTATTTGCCATAATTTTATCGAGAATTAATCACTTTTATTTCAAATGTGATTATACTTTCTTTATTATAAATAAGCTCATTCCCAACTTTGACAAGTTTTTATTTAGGTCGACTATACATCAAACATTTGATCATATTGTAGATCTTCATATATTGTAAATATAAGTCTTATTACTTTCTTGCCACAACTTGTGCTATATATTATATTTGGCTAAAAATAAATCAAAGAATTATACTATCTCATCTTATAGCTCTACTACTCTGCAAAAAAGTAAGCAGGTTATAGGATATGAAATGAAGAGATATAAAAAAATGGGGATTATGTTCTCATTAAATAAGCTGCTGATTGGGTTTATCCTGCTTTTGTTGTCCTGTTTGGTAGAGGTTTTAGGTTAAATTGTGTATAAAAGCTGCTCAAATGTTGTTGCCAAAAAGCATTAATTTGAAAGATTTGTAGAAAGGATTTGCAATTTTATCTGGGAGAGTTGAAGATTAGGATCACCATTTAAAAGATCATAAATAATGTAATCAAACAATTAGTGGCGAACAATTTACTAACCCTTTCTTCAATAGTTTTGGTCGGTTTGGGCTGGAGTCGGGCCGGATTTGGGTTCCAAAATGGTAGGAATATTTTTCCATGACCCAAGATATGAGGTCTCGTGGTCTATTTTTCCCCGCTCGATTGGCGCTCTTTCTTTCCCTGGTTCTGCTTTCTCTGTACCAGACTGATGCTATCACACGCTTCGCCTGCTTGCTACTCTTCGCTCTCTCTCTCGCGTCTCTTCCTCCCTCCCAACCCTTTCCGCAGCGGCTGGTCCCGGTCCCTATGGGACCGCCGCAACGGCCGAAGATCAGTTCTCGCGAAGCCTCGTTGCTTCGTCGCTCTCTTGTCACTCCGGCCCTCCTCGCCAGTGAGGAAGGAGAGGTTCTCTGAGTCTGACCCAGAAGGCGAGGATGAGTTGGACGAGGATGAAGAAGAGGATGAAGATGTCGCCGCGGAGGAGTATGTTGATGGGGTTTTAGCGTCTGGGGATGTTTCTGAAGATGAGGATGAGTATGCAGAGTGGGAAGGAGAGGCGGTGGAGGTGCATCCCTCGGCTGGGTCCTCGCCTCAGTACAAGGATCATAAGTGGCAGAGGGTGGAGAGGCTTATCGCAGAGGTTCGCGAGTTTGGGGAGGAGATTATTGATTTTGAGGAGCTTGCAGGCATCTATGATTTCCCCATTGATAAATTCCAGGTTTGTGCGCTTATTAAATCAAATTCTGGCTGATTTATATCTGAATTGATTTAAATGAATCCATATAAAAGCTGTGACGTACTTTAAACCTATATCTTGATTTATGCGTGCGTGATATGCCGGATCCTGGAACATTGTATAGTGAGTTGCAAATCTGGGAACTTGATAGTTAAATCTGCTCCTTGTGACATTCTCTAGTGAGTTTCAAATCAGGGAACTTCATAGTTAAATCTAGACATCTAAAGCTCATGAATAATGCATCATGATATTTATCTTATTTGTTATTATTCTTGACGTTGTCATGGTCTTTTGAAGATCTGTTGGATAAAGCTGCTTGATAACCGGACTTGCATACTAAGAGGTCCTTAGAATTTTAAGATTGTCATTGTTGGATTTGAATTTGTTAGTGGATGACACTTGATTTTACTAGCAAGTGACAAGATTTAGATAATTGAGAGAGGTTCGGGTGATTATGGAGACTTAGAGAGATGAGCATATAAAGTATGCCAAAAGATCAAAAAGTATCAATAGGATTTAAAATGTGCTGTTTCACCCTTTATTTATAAGGCTTAGAGGCTTACAAGGAAGGCTACACAACAAAAGTAAAAAAGTACAATACTTAATATGATTCATTATAGATTGCATTTGACACGTGGCTTGATCGGAAGGCATCTACATGGCTGTCTACCGACATGGCCCTTTGTTCCAGGATGAATCCTTTGGTTGTGTCTTCATGGGCGAGTCCTCGAGAGATGGCATATGAGACGAGTCTGTATGGGTGAGTTTAACTTTCAAGGATGGACCGATGAGTCCCTAAGAGTAGTGTGTGGGTTTTTGAACACAAGGAGTGAGTACCTTTGGGCGACGATGAATGCAACCTGAGGATTGATTGAATCTAGAGGGTTGTAGTCTTGGGCCCCTGAGATGTACACTTTTTGTAGCTGGATCGAGGAATGTCAGTGGTAGTGTGATGGCCTGCATGGTGGTGAGTGCTCTCAGGAGACTAATTTCCACCGAGGGAAGCGATGAATTTGTATGAGTTCCCCGTGCATGTTTGGGACGACTTTGTGATTTTAGAAATTGGGACGAGTCACATTCCCTATCGGTGAGTGCTTTAGGTGGACCATGTGATTGGTCTAGCCAAGTTATCTAGCTAAAATCTCCTAGGCAAATGTGAAATACCTTGACCCTTTGAAAGACAAGTTGTGAAAAGGGCAAGTGAATTAAAGGCCAATATTTATTGCTTATATCAAATAGTAAAAATGGATGTTAAGTATAAATTTTAGCCCAATAATTATTATAGTCTCAAGCACTGTGCAAATTCCTTATTATGGCAGTGATTTGACCCCACTTACTTCCTTCTTTTTCTAGTAGTGGCTTGAGGGGTATGTGAAGGGATTCGAAATACGAGAAATGGAGCAAAACAAACACAGAATCGCAACAGTAAAAAACAATGCAAACACGAATTTACCCAGGTTCACCCAATTCGTGGGCTACGTCCTGCAAATGGGATGGATTTATTCAGCACTTGCATTTTTCTCTACAGCCGCCTCTTGTTACACATCTAGGTTTAGGAAAAAACTTAATATATAAGTGCCCAAACCGGGTATATCTAAACTTGCCCAAACAAAACCCGGCTCAGCCCAAACCCACATAAAAAACCCTTACGGGTCAGCCAAATAAACCCCAAAACCCTTACGGCGCTGCCCCCGAACCCCCGCCCGCTGACCGGACAGTGGGACACCCGTGTCGGGGGCGCTGCCCCCGAACCCCAGTCGTCCGCATCAACAGGGTCAAAGCTCGTAGTATTCACCAACTCCAACAGTATGATCTCTTCACACTTAATTCTTCATTGATAATTGACTTGCTTAAATGGGTAGGTATGAATTTTGTTGAGCTAGCAATGTCGAGCTTTAAGATAGTGAAGAGAATTACCCTTCGTAAGCGCAAATTCGATGAGGAGAAGAAATTTGGTTCTCCGGTAAGTAAGACGGTGGCTGTGTAGGCGACTATGAGGTGATATAATTTTTGCACGGGTGTCGTTTAACGTAGAGAGTCTTGTCGACCATGTTAGCCTGATGAAGAAGATTCAAAAGATGTATGCTATGCTTGGTGAGGGGCCTAGGAGCTCACAGAAGATGACTACAAGGCCTCAGCCTGTAAATAAATGATTGCGAGTAATCACTTTCATCTCTTTTATCGTCCATGTAAAACTTGTTTGTTGTCTTTGAGGTTCTAAATGAGCTCGCTCTAATGTGCTGGGTTGAATGATGCTCAATCCTCAGGGTTGTCCTTGGATCACCTTGGATCACCCTCCGTTGCTTGGACCTCCTCCACTTACTTAGTAGTCTCTAGTTCTGGTCATCACTCTACCTTAAGCTGTGATACCTTTTCTGGGGAAGTCGCCATCTTCCCCATAAGTAGCATACCCGCAAATAGGTGAACTCGCTTCTCACCATGATGATCTCTCAGTTGCTTGCCTGAAACTTGATTGCCATGTGATACATCAAGACTATGGCTTTGAATGCGTTCAAAAGAGATCACCTGAAGATTGCATTGTATGTGATTGACGCATCCACAATTATGAAGTCGACGATGGCGATGTATTGTTGTTCGCCCTTGCCTAGGTGACATGAAGGGCGATCACGCTTTTTGTTTCTTGCACTCACTATAAAAGCCATGAAGAGGAGGACCTGAAGTATGAATAAATTGGGTGGCAAGCAAATTCAATTTTTTTAGAAATAAATTTAAAGATGATATTCATGGAGTTGCCTATATTGATGAGGATGCTGCCGATGTGGTAATTAGTGACCATAGCATCATTGAAGGGTTTACTATTTGTTGGTCTATTTGCATTGCAAACGTAATTGGAGCGACGTCGACCACTGGCCCCTGCGAGGTGGGGGCGAGTTGACTTCTCCTATGCGAGGTCTCTTAGAGTTGGCCTTTACAGATGACTTGACTTGTTCTTTATCTAGTTTGGTGGGTTTTACCCTAATAATGTGAATTAAATGAGTAGGAATAGTCTTTTTTTTTTTCCACGATACTCCATTGGAGCTTTTCTTGGGTGTCGACTAGGGTTGGTGAGGACAAGTTTCTTTAGCTTCCCTAATTTGAACAGATCTTCGACGAGTCCACAGATGTCCATGCACTCCTCAGTGTCTTGCCCATGGTCTTTATAGAAGGCGCAATACTTAGAGGTGTCTCAAGTACGGACACTCGCCTTTGTGGGCAATGAATGCTTGAAGAATTCTTTATTTTAAATGACATTAATGAGTTCTGCATTGACACTCGTAGGTGCGTTAGAATTCGATAGTGATGGGTAAAGGCCTGTCCATCTTTTTGTCATTGACATCAATCCATGCTTATTGCACCTTTCAGGATATTGGATTTAAATTTGTCCCTGGATGATACCAGATTTATTAGCAAGTAATTTGCTAGTTAAGAACTAGAGAACTAAGGGAGGTTTGGGTGAGTATGAAGAGTGACAGAGAGATGAGAGTGCTAAGTATGCAAAAAGACCAAAAAGTATTAAAAAGATCTAAAATGCGCTTCTTCACCCTTTATTTATGAGGCTTAAAAGGCTAAAGGGATGACAATACCAAAAAAAGTAAAAAGTACAAAGCTTAATATGACTCACTGTATTTAATACATGGTTTCATTGATAGGCATCAATGTGGCTCTTTGTTCCTGATGCGACTCTTTGTTCTAGGGTGAATCTTTTTGGGTGAGTGTTTTGAGCAAGTCCTTTAGATGCAATGACGAGTCTAACTATAAAGGGAAAAAAACTTTCAATGATATAGCAGTGAGTCTCTAAGGGCATGCGCAGTGTGTGGGCTTCTGAATGTGAGGGACGAGTACCTTTGGGCGATGATGATGACCATGTGTTGAGAATTGACTGAGTCTAGAGGGTCATAGTCTTGGACCTTTGAGGTGCATTTCCTATAGTTGGATTGGGAGATATTAGTGGTAGTGTGATGGCTTTTATGATGGTGAGTGATCTCAGGAGACTAGTTTCCACCAAGGTAAGTTATTATCGTGAGCTTGGATGAATCTTTATGAGTTTTCATATGTGTATGCCTGTGACGACTCCATGGTTCGGTCGATTTTGGCGAGTTACATTCCCTGCTGGAAAGTGCTTTTGAGGGATAATAGTGACTGCTTTGGTTGAGTTATCTAGCTAGAACCTGCTAGGTACTTATGAAATTTCCACATGGACATGAACAGATATATAGTCATGTCGTATTTAGAAATGAATTCTAGTAGGGATTTTTGCTTAAAAGTAAAATTTTCCATGCAATTCTAAGAGCTCCCTTTTATGAGTTTCTCAATAGCATTTGGAATAAAGCTATCGGTAACCTACTGGTGTTGGGAGCTGCTGCATTTCCGATAACTTAGTCCACAAGGTTCTCTTTGTTCAATGTCATACTTTTTTATTGAGTCCTTGTGATCTTGCTATCGAAAAGTTTATTTTTACATCAACGCTTAATTTCTTATTGAATGTCTCACAAAAAAACAGCAAAATCATGCCAACGCTAAGAATGTAAAATCTAACATGTTTAATATGTCTTAGTTGAATGGATGTACTTTAACGATTTTATTCTGATCTGATAAATTTGTTTGCTAAACTATTTGTTTTAAAAGAATTTGACTTCATTTTAGGTGGGCATTTTGCTCACTGTTCTTTCTTAATATCCTCTTTGGTATTTACTATTTTTTATTTCTATATAGAGGTTGGCTATCCAAGCCTTTTTAAGGGGTTCATCAGTTGTAGTTTCTGCACCGACTAGTAGTGGGAAGACATTAATTGCAGAAGCTTCAGCAATAGCTACTGTTGCCAAAGGAAGACGGCTCTTCTACACAACCCCCTTGAAGGCTTTGTCTAATCAAAAATATCGAGAATTCAGGTAGTTGCATTTTGTAATTGAAGTTTATCTGAAGGAAATTTTTTGTTTGCTTTGATTTTCTCAGTTTTGCTTCTTCAATTGGTTTGTTTTGGTTTTCTCTTTTCACTTGTAACATTATATGCTTTTCTTCCTTCGCTAAGATGCTTGATGTTCATCATTCATTAAGCACATGTTCTCAATTTTTTTTTTTTAAATGGTTCTTGGTTTTATCTCATAGCCATATTTGTTATGTGCTATAATATTCGCGATAGTAGAGATAGTTTATATTATTGCATTATACGAATATTTATTACACACAAATAATATAAGTTTAGAATAGCTCATAGATACAAGATTTTTTGTATGGGGCATGACCTAGTTGAAATGATTCGACTATAATTGATGTTGGAGGAGCCTTTCCTTGCAATTGGGGAAGATATTTATACAATTTTGTAAACATGAACTGTGGAATATGGCTTCCATGGTGAGAGTTGGAGTAGCCTTGATGTGTTGGATTTGTTTTTAAGAGATTATTTGTAATTTGTTTGGTCGTTCTCATTGGAGGAGAGGAGATCAAAGACCAAGAAGTTTTGTATAAGCCTTGTGTTAACTCGGGCATCGACGACAAACTTTTACCTTATTTGAGGTGGTTGAGTGTCGATGACGTGCATTGACTCTATTAGGGATGCCGTTTGTTGGTGTTGGTGTTGATGGATTACATTAACCTTATTGAAGATTACATGCATCTATATTGTCGTTAACAACATGTATTAGCCTTGTTGGTGATGACATACATCAACTTTGGTATCGATGACATGCATTAATTTATTGACAATAATATATGTTGATATTATTTGTGACAATATGTGATAAAGTTAGGCAATTGTGGGCGGATGATGACGGTTAAATAACTTTGTTTGGATGATGGTGGTTCGGTGATGATAGTTGAATGATTGTGGTTGGGCGATGGTTGTCACCTCAGGTGATTGTTTGGTAGAGTTCGCTTCATCTCCAGGTTCAGGTTTTGGTTTCCTTTATGTGAAGAATGTGGGTTTATTTTTAATTCCTTAAGTGACATTTAATTATTTTAGTCAAAATTTCAAACACTTCATTATACGGTATGTGCGCATTCACCAGATCATAGATTATTTTTTAAGCATTTAAATGTCTTAATGACATTGAAACTGAGTGATTTAGATCTTGTTGGATTCTCTTGTTTAGACACTCTTTTTTATTATAAGTATACAAGATTTAGAAATTGTTTGGTTTACCAACGAATGTCACAAAGTTTTTGATTTTACTTTGAGTGTTTGATTTAGGTTAATTTGATTTCAGATCAAAGAATTTTTTGTATTGTTGGGGCCATCTTATCAGGACATTTGTTTCGAGTATAAGTTTGTTGAAATTAGAGTTTGAATGGTCCCAATTTTAATTCTGAAAGTTTTTGATTTATTTGTTGTATCATGATTTGTGCTTGATCAGATGGATTTTCTAATAACATATTAGTATTGATTTTCTTATTTCTATCATACTCAATTGCCTGTTATTGACTTTTTTATTGCCCATCATGCAGATCCATGTAATATGCCTATGTGATTGTTTTATCTAAAAATAGAACTTTAATGATATTCTCTCATTTTTATAATACTCTCAAGAAATATTTTCATTTTTAATTGCCCATATTTAACTTTTAAAGTACCTTAATTGACCGTTTTTTATAATAAATACAAGATGTTTAAAAATCAGTCACATAATATGTGCCATTGATCTTTTAGTAATATGATTAATAATTCTCAATTTCATATACACTAAAATTGTTTTTTAAATAGTAATCACTGAAATCATTTTTCACTAATTCTAAGCTCTTCATATTCAAAACGTTGTTTCATGTTTCAATTGAACATTATATGCGATTTTAAGGGCCATAGAAACGACATCTTTACAAATTTAAATATAAGGTTGTGCAGATTAACCCCTCCCACTCCTTGTATTAGCAGGAGCCTCATGCATTAGGTCTGCTCTTATCATATGAAAATAGTATAGAAAGATACTTGTTTTGATTATTTTTGTAAGTATCCCATTATTAATGAAAAAAAATTAAAAAATCAATGATAATGCACTTCAATTTAATCTTAATGTGACTATAAACTCTAAACTTTACTAAGAGTTCTAATAGTAGTCACTTCTCCATCATGTAGATTTTGAAATTTGAATAACTTCAACATATCTTTATTTTATATATTTTCTCCTCAATTCTAACCAATCAATTCTTTCAGTACTCGACCATACAACTTTTTGAAATCAATAAAAATCATTTAAGGATCCTTTCATTGGTTTTTCATGCTTTTCCATAACTATCTTAGCACGAAAAATGACCTACATTATTGATATTTAGCATAAATCTAAGTTAATTAATTGCTATTGGTGTGATTAATTCTAAACTTATGTTCCAACAAATTCTCCCTAATTTTGTAATTAATAAGTTTAATTGTCTTATAATTATCATAATTTTGAATGTATCTGTTGTTGTTATAAATTAATAAAATTTTCTTCTTCAATCATTTAGTGCCCTCTTTCGTATAATATCTCATTAAAAAGATTTGGTAATCAAATTATTCTAACATCAATTATAACTCTCTAACTTTCAACTTGTCTTTCATCCATTATCTACTACCTTACCTACCTTCATGCTTCATACAAGGCAATTCACTTCTCTTTAGGATTAATATATTGTGAAATTCATGATTTTGCTCATTTTTTATACTTTCATAAAGTGCTTTTCTTCTTGAGAATCTCATGTAATATTTCTTAGTGCAGCATTCTGTCTTTGCATGAATTCATCTTTAACAAGATTTCACATTCACTCCTAATACATCTAATTTGGGCCGAGACTCTAGATCCATTATATATTTACTTCTAGTTCCTTGTAATTATGTCTACGTAATATTTATTTTTGTCTATTTTTAATAGAAAGTTCCGTTACCTTAGCAATTTTTTTGTACCCCTCACTTCTGTATGAAGCCTTTTACATGTGTACTGTATATTTTTATACTCTGTATGGTGTTACATAGCTATTTTCTTAATATAACATATAGTTCTATGCCGAATCAAGTTTACTTTAGCTTTAGAGTTCAAATTTGTCAATCTTAACACTTTATTTTAAAAGATTAATGAGTTTTTTCTTTAAATTTCTTTAGTTTTTATCCCATAAGACATACATGAGCTGGAGTGGATGTGGATTTGTACGACAGAAAAAGAAGCCTGTGGGAGGGACAACAGGATAAGGATAATTGTATAGTGTGTTTGACGTTTGGTGAACATGAGTATTGTAGAGACAAAACATTAACCGTGAGGTAATTATAAATGAAAAAGTTTTCCCAAAACATCATTTTTAATTGTAAATCTAATTTTGCTACTAAACAATTGGTTTTGACTGTGCCGTGCCTTTGAGCCATTTGATCTAGCTGATATGACGAGCCCTTTTCTCATTTCCGTTGAACTGAATCAAAGTTTGTTATGATGCTCATGCCCGTAGTGGCTTCACATGACAAAAAGGAAAATGTGGAGTACCATAGAGGCAAAATGCTTGAAATCATGATGATTATAGATGAGAAAAAAGGATTAAAATACGTAGTACTGAAATTTGATTTCAAGGTATTAACTGTATGTGTATAATGATCCAAAATCGTAGCTTTGATAACATGAACTAAACTCGTAGCTGTGATATATGCAGGATGAAGAACCTTAATATCAAATTGAAGTAAGATAGCTAAGAAAGTGAATAGAGGCAGAGAGAGAGAACAAAAAAAAGGAAGGAAGAATTAAGAACTGAATTAGTGATGAGGTTTTAATTCCATCAAACTCTTCTTTAAGCATGCCAGTTGGACCAAAGGAAGAACTTCCATGTCGAAGAGAATTTTATTTATCATCTACAACACATTAAATAATTTCAGCTTAAGGATTGCTTTTTGTTGGGCAGGGCTCTCAATAGCAAACAGATGCAATGGTTGAGGGAATGATCCTGAAGCTTAACTGACATAAATTGGCTAATATAATCATGCTTAAAAAAATGATCATAACAAATAATAAAATAAAAAGTGAAATTTCCATCAATCTCTATTTATGCTGTGACATAATATTGTTCTGTTTTAACTGGCTCCAAATGTTTATAGGAATCCATTTAGGAGAATAAGTTGATCTTTTGATTGGAGATTCAGATATTATCAAAGACAAGAGATCCAGCATTTTATGTTTTATTCCTCATCTTTTATTCTTCATACATGTAATGAAAAATTGTTCGGGTTTCAAATGTTTATAGGAAATCATTTGGTGAGAACAGAGTTGGTCTTTTGACTGGAGATTCTGCTATTAACAAAGATGCATCAATATTAATTATGACGACCGAGATACTTCGCAACATGATGTACCAAAGGTACTTTAATCTTTCTTGCAATCACTTTATAACATCTGATCTTATCTAAAGATTGTTTGATACTATTAGTGAATCAGCAAGTGGTATTAATTCTGAACGCATTGCTTTTTGATATCTTGCATAAGCCTCTTGTATTTATTCTGCAGTGTTGGCATGGTATCTTCAGGGAGTAAGTTGTTCGATGTTGATGTGGTTGTTCTTGATGAGGTGCACTATCTTAGCGACATATCACGTGGTACTGTTTGGGAAGAGATAGTATGTCCTACGATCCTTAGTTTGCTTACCTTTTAGGCATTTTATAGTTTTCTTTGATATGACTGTTTTTTATCTTTTAAGTAATGCAGGTCATATACTGTCCAAAGGAAGTCCAACTTATATGTCTCTCAGCAACTGTTGCAAATCCTGATGAGCTAGCTGGTTGGATAGGGCAGGTAAATATTTTGGTTAATAATGTTTTAATTTTTTCTCAGATATTAAAACTTCCTACTTGTATTTTTGTGGGCTATGAAATTTCTACCGGCTTTATCATATTGGAGTGATTTCAGGTTTTAGAAGATACATTAGATATTAGATAGGATACTATCTAGAGGTTTCGCTCTCTTGTGAAGATTTTTTAATTTGGTTCATGATGTTTTATAGTCACAAGTTTTTATAGTTAATTGCCTATTTTGATCACAAGAAAGAATTTGTGATTAAAGCTAGTCTATAGGTTCTATAATACTTTGCTTTAGTAGCAATAATTTGGATATGATGAAAGAATATATTGCTTTTGGCATAGAGCGGATGATGGGAAAATTATGTCAAATCCGATCAAAATCTCATAATTTTATTGTTATGAGTTGTTATGGGCCTTGGCCTTCTTAGTCAACGATGGTAGGTGTTTCAACCGGACCAAAGTATTGTTGTAAGCAACCATAGTTGCATCGTCTAAGGAGACCTCATGGACATGATAGAAAATTTTGTCGAAAGGGCCAATTTCAATGTTGAGATCTTAGCTATTAAAGAGCTTTGTTTTCCAGCAAGTGTGTCTCATGGTTAATACATTATAAACTTAACCATTAAATAACATCTAGGCTTGAGCCATAATTGTATGACATTGTTGTAATTAGGCTAATTATCCAGTTAGTGTGCATGTGCCACGTTTGTATTGGTGTGAGATTTTTGTGTGTCATCATATTATTATACTTGATATGATATTAACTCTGTGCAAGTTTTGATTAAACTTAAAATTGTCATCATTGGCAAAATGGTGTGGAAGATAGATGTATTAGCTGCTATGTGTGTGTGTATAATTTTTATTTTTATATTTTTTGTAAGGATCTAGATTTAAATGGAAATCCCTTTTGGTTATTATTATGTTTCGGTTATGCTATCATCAAGAAACGATCATGAAGTGTGTTTTTCTTAGAGTTTTAAGAGGGCATTTTATGATGATGTTCTTCAATTTTAATTGGGGATAACTGTACCCATCATAAAAGAGAGCTTAAAATATGTCCTTATGAATGGTAGCTTTTAGGGTAAATACTTTGAAAGCGCACATAAGGTTCCAACATTTAGGACCCTTTCATCTTTTATTATTGTGGGATAATCATGATGTTGGTACACAAATTGAGGCAAAAGAGCACTCGACTTTTTTTTTTTAATATAAAGAAATTGTGCCTTGAGCCTTGCTGATTATACTGGCTCGTAGGAGATTAGACTTAGAAGTGAGACATATAATCTAAAAGTTTGGCAGCAATTTGTAAGTTGGGACTTAAAACATTGTCTTTTAGATATGGTAGCCCCCAAAGTTCTCTTATTAAATAAATTTTCATTACAAAAGACCTTGAAGGCCTCATAACAATGAGTTGATAAATATTTTGGTGATACTTGTTGAACTTTCAATCCCCTAGTTTGTGATGAAAAAGATTTGTTGATTAGGAAAAATAAGCTTTATTTTTATTTTAGTAATTACTGGTGAGCCACATCCCATGTGAACTCTTCCATTTATTGTAGAGGATCGAGTCTAAAGGTTGGGACTAACGACCTTGCCCTATTGTTTGGGTGGCTCAAAGAATATTCTCATTTTGAATGAATTTTCATCATTAAAGATCTTGAATGCTATATGCAAATAAATTACAAATATTTCATTAAATATATGATTGAATTATTGATCCTCAATTTGTTTTAGAAAAAGCTTTCTAGATTGTGGCCGAGACGTTTTGTAGCCATTATCTTGTTGTTGGGATAGCCATGGAGATGCAGGCCCTGTTAATTTGCTTGCTCTTCACAAGGGTTGGGCCATAAAATGAATTTCATATTTTCTTGTCATTTTTGCTCTTTTTTGTAAATTTTTGAGAATTTTTAGAGGACTTTATATTTTTATAAATGAGAAAATAAGTGTCTCACTCCTAGAAATGACTGAGAGATGGTATGAGAATGTTCAACTACTTTTTAGTATTCATTTGAATATTCCTAAAATATTTTTCATATTTTTCTAGATTTTTCTTAATTTTTGCCTTTTTCTCTTTTTTTCCCTATTTTTGTTAATTTTTTTTAAAATATCATAAGCATTCATCGTGCTCTCAACTATCTTGAGCATATTTGCATGGGACACTATGAGATATTTGAATCCAAAGAATGAATTTATAGATTTGTGAAAATAACTTTTATGTTTTTTTGGTGTAATATAATTTGAATCAGACTTCTATTAAAAAGATTTCACATCACTTTGGAGCTATTATAGTTTGAATTTTCGTGTTATCATTTTTAGTGGCACTTTCGTTGAAATGCACATCAGATTTTATATTTTGGCGCTTAACATTTTTTTTGACGTATCATTCACATTTTTTGATAAAATTTAATTTAAATTGGATTTTATTGTCTAGAACTTTTCGTGGTAGCTTTACTTTCATTTGAATATGTGCACGGGTTTTATTCATGAACATTTGGTTGTATTTTAGCTAACATGTTTTTTGTACATGCTTGTTTGTGTAGTTTATTAGTTTAATTTTGAATGCATGTTTTTTGACGTGAAGGTTTTGTGGCTACACAATAAATTTATTGTGCTTATCTCTAGGAGAGTCTCGTGGGAGAGAAATCTGCACTTATAAGTAGAAAAATTGCAGATTATTTTCATGCCATTTTTAGTTTGTAATGTGCTAGCAAGTAGCGATGTGCTTGCTCAAGTCTGTTGATGAGCTCCCAAAGCTTACATGAGTCTTTTTTGTCCATTATTTGATCCTTTAACATGACTTATGTACCTTAAGGTTTTTTGCCTATATTTTTTTTGTACTTGTCAGTCCATTTTTACATGTCACATTATTATGGTTCAAAAAGCATTTTGTTAAACTTTTAAAGTAAGTTTTAAGTGGATTTTGACTATTTTTTTTATCATCCCCATGAAGGGGTGCTAAAAAAATATGCCGAGACTTTCCACCATGTCAGGAGAGACATGTATTGGTGATATGCGGGGTACCTCTATCCAAAAGTTTTTTCTATTATACCAAGAAAGATGCTTAAGGGTAGTTCTCGGAGCACTTAAACAAGCATTTTTTTATCCACCACACCAAGAAAGATGTATATGGGCATTTTTAAGAAATTTCCTGCACAAAATATAAGATAAAATGACAAATTAAACTCCTTATTTTTTTAAGAAAGATGCATTTAAGGAGTTGATATAGGGGCCAGAAATCCTTCTGCATTGTTAGGTTTTGTGAGTGGATGAACGAATTCAAAGAGAGCAAGAAAGTTTGTGAGAGGGGGAGGAGCAGAAGGAGGAAGAGGGAGGTCAAGGAAAGAGAGGGAGTGGGGTAGATCCATAGAAGATTGGAAGAAAGAAATGACAGAGAGGGATGCAATCGAGGGAATTTTTATTTTTTATAGGTTTTTTTAATTAAATGGGGCTGAACGACCACCAATGATCTTTTGCGGCTGATCTGCTAGGTGCGACTATAAATGGATAGCAGTTGGTGCTCCCCATACAGATATACATGCATATAATATAATCTTTTATTCTCACATATATATGTATGAAAAAAATTAAAAAATTGATTGTTAAATTGTTTTATTCATATATCTCTAGGGGGTTCATATAGGTTTCAAAAAAGCTATTTTAGATAAATCAATTAAAATGTGACAATTAATATCTTGACCGTAATACATTAATTCCCATTTAAATATGAAAATCTAAAATGAGGAAATAACTATATACAGATTAAGTTTACTAGTAGTCTATGTTGATTCATGTAGCTATTCTCCATATCAATTCATGCGTTGTTCTCCACATTAATTCATGCAGTTGCCCACAATATTAATTCCTGTAGCTGTCTTCCACAATGATTCCTGCAACTTTCCTCCACATTAATTCCTATAGTTTTCTGCCAAATTAATTCCTGCAATTGCCCACATTGATTCCTGCACCTGTCCATGTTAAGTCTCCCTCTCAAGTTGATGTATGGATATCGCATATGCCCAACTTTGATGTTGTTGTATAGAATGGACTACTAGAAAACTACACGTCATTATATCAGCTAGTAAATTTATAATTGTAAGATAAGGAATATTTATCCTTCTATTCTTAGTTATTTTTTATGTGGTTTTTGTCGAGCTCAACATTCGTAGTCTGTTTATATTGTACTTGGTTATTTTTTATGTGGTTTTTGTCAAGCTCAACATTCGTAGTCTGTTTATATTGTACTTGATTATTTGCAATTTAAATAGCTGCTTGTTGACACAAAAAGTTTCGTATATTCTTTTGAATTGAATCCAACTTCACTGAAGATAATTCTTAACCAAGTGTGCTTTGTAGTTGCATGATGAAGAGCATGCTATTCAATTTCTACACTAGATGAAGAAACCATATTTTGCCTCTTAATTTCCAAGGCCTCCAACTAATGATACATAGCTTATAGTAGACTTTCTATCCAATATGGATCCGACAAAGTCAAAATTTGTATAATCAATAATATCTTGAAGTCCTTCTGAGAACATTATACCTTTACCTAGAGATGACATTAGATAAGCCAATATATGATTCACTGCATTCACGGGGTCACTTGGGTTATGCATGAGTTGAATCATAACTCTAACTTCATTCGATAAATCAAGTCTAGTGTGAATTAAATAAATCAATTCTCTACTATCTTTGATATCTTTACTTGATCTTTGGAATCTGATGATAGATTTTTAGGCCATGCTTTAACTAAATGGGAGTATTTATAACTTCACATGTAGAGTTTCCATTTTTAGCCAAGTGATCTAATCTTTACTTTTATAGAGAGAGAAATTGCTGTTGCTTAGAGCGTGACACTTTAATGCTCAAGAAGTATTTAAAAGTTCCCAATTCTTTTATTTTAGATTCCTTAGCTAGATATTTTTGAACCTTCTTCATCTCCGTGAAGTTACAACCAATAAAAATCATTTCATTAAGCAGGGTAGCTTAATCGGTTGAACCATATCCTTGGTAATAGTTTTAGCCTTTAAAGAGCCTTCTTCTTCTTTCATACATCTTTTGCTGTAAGGCTTGGTAGAGGATCCATTACACCTCTTCAAACAAATCATTATATAGGAGTGCATTTTTTTATATCAAATTGTTTCAAAGGCCAATCTAGATTAATTACTAGAGATATGATAACTCTAATAGTAATCATCTTGGCCATGGGAACAAATATCCCATAATAGTCAATTTCATAAGTTTGGTTGCAACTCTTGGCAACTTATCAAGCTCTTTTTAGTCACAAAGAGAATATCTACTCTTTTTTATAAATTCAAGACTACATGATCAAATATTAGAGTTGAGATTGTAGATGAAGAAACACGCATTATAGGGTTAATCTCAAAGGAGTCATCCGCTGGCATAGAAGTTTCATTAAGAGGGTTATGGAAGTTTAGAGGGGGCATGCTTGTAGCATCCTGGTTTCTCCTTAGATAGTATCTTTGGATAGTTTTAT
>JAJBZI010004545.1:0-14203 GCA_021234465.1 Dendrobium hybrid cultivar
TTTAAATATAACTAAAAAGAAACTAATTTCAATTTAATTTTATATTTAAATATTAATGATAAAAAAAATTATTCTCTCCATATTCAAAATACACTGCTTTTACTTTACTCTGCAACTGCCTAATCAAACAAGAGAAACAGTTATACTGCATTTACTTTACAGGCAACCAAACAGCTCCAAAGTATTATGAATACACTACATTTGCTTTACGCTGCATTTACTATACACTGCATTCCTTTCTCAGGCAACCAAACAGCCCCTATGTGCGCACATATAAAAGTAAAAGAAAAAGCATGATGAAATATAATATTATATTTATTTAGTTATTTGAATAAATAATTTTATCAATAAAACAATTTATAATAATAATCATATGAATGAAAAATTAGAATTATTCACATAAAATCATATTAAACAAAAAATAATTTATTTTTTAACATTTTGGTTTTTCTCTTTTTATACAATGAACAATGTAAAAAGTATAGGGCATTTTTTAGTTTTTCATTTTTATTCATAATATCACTTAACAACTTAATAAACATGTAATAAACTAATATCAATCTGTAGTCCTAAACATGACTTAAGAAAAAACTACAATAGTAATGAAAGATTAAGCATTTAAACCACAAAGTAATTAATTCTTCAACAAATGTTTAGTAATTGCTTCTTCACACAACACATTTAGACCACAAAGTAAAATCAAGAATTAGTATAATTATTTTAATAATAACAAACTATACATCTTATTGAATCAAAAGAAGACATTCAACACTAAAAAATCTTCATAAAATCTATTCAAATTCCTATTAATGATCTGATTGTTACATGTATTAATGAATTTCAACTATCATGATGAAATTAAATCCCAAAATTTTATTCAAACAGGCTACCATCTAAGTCAACAAAATACATGATATTCACGTTAGATATCTCTAAGCAGACTTTGCATTAATGTAAACTCTATAATGATTTTATTCATTTTTTTCTCTAGGTATAGATATTCTCTAAATTGCATATCAACATATCAAAGCCATAATTTAATCAAGATCATACATGCGTCATTCTGCCTCTAATGAAAGTTGAATTAAAGCAAGCATAAATAAGGTGACTAACACTTAACTTTTCAAAGAAAAAAATCTTAAATCTCTAGTCACTTATAAAAAATGGCATAAATATTGACAAAGAATGAAAGATGATTTTTTTATAACTAAAAAATATATATATAGATAGAAATCAAATGATTTTCTTATTATATAAATTATTGATGCTGAAATGTGTTCTATTCAATGATTTGTAGGTTATTTCTAAAACGTGATTCATGTTAATAATCCTAAGACTGAAATTTTCTTAAGCTAAAATTGTACAAAATTTGAATCTTATACTAAGGCAATATATTCTTGCTATCACTTGCATATATTCTTATCAGACTCTTGCTATCACATCTGTTGAATAGGACCTATAAGGAAGGTTGTACTGTCAAACCTTCCAAGTTTATAATTTAGTAGCTAAAAACCAATAAAGAAAAAAGGGCTTAAGAAATATCCAATTCTTCCATTCAACCACAAGGAAAAAGGTCTGAGAAAAACATCCCAATGCTTCTGTTTGTAAGAAAATAAACATATCATGTCAATAAAAGTCATATTCTCACCTTCAAATTACCCTGAAATTTCTTATAAACTAAGCAATATAGAGAAGTTTACTAGTTTCAAAAATGGTAGAAAGAACTTTGTAAGTTTTTTCACCAATTTCATCTCTTTATATTATCTTTAGAGGCAATTTGTGATGAGAGATGTACCATTTAATGAAAGAATTGATTATTAGCTATGAAACAATTTTACCTCTACTCTTGTAAAAATGCATTTCTAATAACTTTCCTAAGCTATTTTTGTGTTGCTCAAGCTATTCATGTTAAGTATTGAATGAATTATCAAAGTTATTTTGTGAAATTCTATATGAACAACTTCTATGAATATCATATTAGGTCTAATTGGGTGAATTCTTTCTCATTATATATATGTATGCCTAGGCCACCTAACTCTAAGTGAGAAAGACACCAATGAGGCAAATAATGTTCTACAAATAAAAAAATGCCATGCAACTATAGCCAAGAATGAAAAATTTAAAATCATAGAATAAAAAAAGAGAGAGTGTGAAATCCAATTAGAAATATAATACATGCTAATGTTAGTTAAGAATAAAGAATAACTACTCATCCCCATTTGACATTGCTTTTGGCAATCTATTACTTCAATTGAAAGATCACATATGGTTCATTTATTCCTTGATGTTAATAGCACAAAGTAAATTTAATTATTAAACAACAACTATAAATAAAATTGCATCTTAGAATTAAGATGTTAACTTATCAATTTGACCAAACTAGAAAGATCAATTATTAATCATTAAATAAGATGTTCAAAAAGCTAAATATAATATTAATGATAAATAAAAATATAATATTTAAGCTTAATAATATGCATATCACAAAAGGCTACCTTGTGTTCATCATCTCGTATCTCAAATACAAGCATAAATAGCCAAATCAATTTAATATTGTAAACATATCAAAATAAAAGTGATCCTAGTGAAGCTGTGAATTCCCAATATTCAAACAAGGGGAGTTGTGTTCCACAAATACAATAATCATAAGATTCCAATGACACCATTATTGCCATATGAATTTCAAAAGCTCTAAACGGCTCACTACAACTTCCTCACTAAAAGATTACAATTCTATGAGAAAAAGAACACACTCTCATGGATACATTGCTGAAAGGTCCACAACTTTTCATATTTTGATGTAAAGTTAACCATCATACACCTCACCATGAAATGAATTGCATGAATCATAAAAGTAGTGTATTCAATTTAACAGTGAATAAAAAAAAAATGCTACTCAAGAAAATTTCAACGAATCGGTCAAAATTACGAACCAATTTAATCGATTCTCAGACTTATTAATTCTTTTAATATCAATAAAGTCAAGGTATTTTGAAGACATTTTACATATTATAAATAGGAGTGATGCAAACGATATATAAGAAATTGTTGGTCATTATATATTTATAATGATATATATAATATATATTATGTTAAAAAGTTAAGGATTTGATCTGGTGTAGAGCATAATTCTCATTCAAAAAATAGAGTAGCTTCATCTATTGTTATAGATTAATAAACAAAAATTTCATTACCACAAATGAGGACAATTTCGCTTGGTTTAAAGGAGTTGAAAGAGATGAAACAAAAATGAAATGGAAAAGGAGATATTAATGAACATGAATTGAAAATAATTTTTCCCATTTGTTTGATTGAGGAGAAATTAAAATCAACCATGCAATTCACGCTTTAATTTTTACTTTAACTTTTCATGGGAAATATTATGTGGTCGTCTAGAAATCGCAGTCTTAAGTGAAGACATTGTCACCAACACACTAAGAGATGATACCTAAACTAAGCAAAGAAATTCCACACAAAGTACCTCTTGTAAAAACTATAATAAATTAATGCTGCTTAGTAATAGGATTTAAGCATGAACTAACCTAAATACTGCTAGATAGTAAGAATTAATTAAGCATTTCAATGAACTAAAAAAATCATAAAACCTCCAATCCTAAAGAAGCACGCAAAAAGAAAAAGGAAAAAATGATTGTTACCTTCGCAACGAATTCTTATCATGACTTTCAATTTCAGCAACTCAATTTGCTATCTCCTTCCTCACCATGAGAAGAGGAATCCATTGTGACTTCTAATACGAGAGGAGAAGAAGGTAAAGGTCCTTTTAGTAAGTCTTTTAAAACTCCTCATGCGAAGCTTGAGTTTCGATCCTATAGGAGAAGATGATGAAGAAGGTCTTCTTTCGTGACACTTTCAAAACTCCTCACATGAAGCTGAAGAAAGAAATGGTTTTAAAACTCCTCATTTGAAGTTGAAGAAAGAAATGGGAAGACAAGAGATGAAGAAAACCCTAACCCTAGTTGCAATTATCTAGGGAATTGTTTGGATGTTATGAAGTCGGAGGCTATTTCTATATGGCCACAAGACCAAGGAAACATAAAGATTCTTTTTGTTATGGAAAAAATTCTCCCAATAACATAAAGTTTCTAAGTTAATTGAGTTTTGACGAGTATCCATAACATGTCATGGATAATCCAACCTAGTTGACTTCTACGGACGAATATGGAGATGAATTACTTCGGTGACTTTAAATTGCTCTATAAAGTTGTCTCTCGAGCTTTGGATGATTTGATCTAAGTGAATAATTCATTGTAGCAATGGTAGCTTCTCCCAGTTCATCCTAGGTTTAATAATACTCAGTTTTGGTCATAAATCCAACAATGTACCAGCTAGATTTGCTACAAGTGAGGTTTTTATTGGGGTTCAAGAAGATGCATTTCCTAAGGTGAAGTAGATTGGTATATAGTTCCTTTGAAGATAAGAATAGTTTAAAAAGGGCATATTGACTAGTTCAAATAATCAATCATAACAAAACTAACTTTATGCAGGTCCTCAATTAGTTAGATGAGTGGACTTAGTTTGTAGCTGACCTTATCCACATAATCCTAAGATAGAGATAAGTAAGAGACAAAACTAACATCGAGACAAAATTATTGGCATAGAAAATTTTATGCTTGAATTTTTTTATTAAATGTTATATTTTTTTGAACCATTCCAATACTAAGATAGTTAAATCCCAATTGTAAGAAATGCTAGCATTAGTAACAACTTTCAAGTAGCATCATCACTTAACCACCAGAAAATGCTAGCATAAACATGGCACTTAAATGCAATGCATTTACACCACAAGCATTTAATAGCAAGGAAATAAAATATTAAAAAGAAAATGAAAAATTTTAAGCAAACATTGAGTGAAAAATAAGCACCAAAAACAATATCATCATCATCCCTACAAAAGTGAAAGTTGAAACTCCAATAAATAATAAAAAAAATGGAAAAATTACATCTTGCTTCCTCAAATAATTAGTCCATAACTTCTAGAATCCAGCCATTAATCCCTCAATATTTTATCCATTTACACAATTTTTTTGAACTTATTTGAAGGCAAATATTATACTAAGCGAGACCAAAAAATTTATCCAAAAAAATGAGGAGAGAAATACTAGTTGGTTTAAATACAATTCTCAAAGCAGATTCCTTTATGAACAACATATGTTTGTATGCATTATCCCCAAATGATTCAAAGCTTTGAGTTTACTGTTTCAAAGATTTCAATTATAAAGACAGGTAAAAATCAATATGCAAGCAATATTCATAATGTATTGTCATATTTATCAGTAATGCATTTTCCATAAATTAATAAATGTACTTTAATATTTAATTAGTCCTTATCAATATAATTTTCAAACAAGATGCACATTAAATGTCACAAGAGAAATTATGCTTACCCACACCAGGTATTCCCCCTCTACACGTAATATATGTCATCTTCTTTTTATGATCTAACATTACTATATTGGTTAGCATATTCAAGTATTCCTTGCCAACCATTTTCAATAATGGCATTTTATAGAATTTATCAAAGTTTGTAAGTATGACAAGCAAACTTAACATTCCCTCACTTCTAATTCTGATGTAAGAGTGTCATCATATTCTGATAAACACTCCTTATCCCCTCAAATTATCAAGATAGTCAGTCTCTCTAATTCATCAATCTATACTTCACTTAACATAGAATAACGTTATGAAGTTCATAAATGAATTGAAAGAACTAACCTTCAAAAGTCTAATAAAAAAACAATTTAAACCACTTATCTTAATAACAGTAAAACCTTGTAAAAAAAGTTATATTTGACTCATACATGCTACCAATTGTGTTCTGAGAGATGCCTTTAATCTATTGAGAAAATATAAAAGTTAACTATTTTACATCATCTGGAGAAGTAAGTTTTATTCCACTAACATGTATTTCCATGATAGTAATCTTAGTCACTACTATAAAGCCTCTCAAGCTTAAGATTATGAAACATTGTATGATAATATCAAAATCTGTTTTGAACCCCAAGCCTTTGCATCACATCAGTAGCATGCATACAAGAGAAATTATCAAACTTTTCCCAATCCCCCAGGAAAGAAAAAAAGAAGCAATTATAAGAATTGAGAGCTAATACAGACCTTATAACCTTCACCAAAACAATATTATTTCAAAAGTCAACTAGTGTTTTTAACAAGATTCCAATTAAGCTCATCATGGATGTTTTGCATCAGCTTAATATATATTCAGAACGTCCTCTAAATGTCATTTAACTCATAACCATCAGCAATAAATATTTCTCATAACTATATGTAACTTTTTTTAAAGGTTGTTTGAAATCTTCATCACCTCCTCTATTTTTTATGAATCTCATTCAAAGGCTACTAAGATAAATGAGCGAGAAGGGAGTTAAATATGTCAAAGCCTATATCATTCAACTCAAAAGGCAAGGCTTAACAAACCATTAATTATTATTATATCACAATGCTATAAGCAATTTATGCTTAAGAATATTTTACTTCTATCAAAATTCACGGGATAATTCTTAAACATTTAATAAACAATCACAATGCTCATTTTCTGTCAATGATCTCTATAATATTGAAAGAAAATAGAATTACACCTTTACCTAGTTGTTAATAAAATTTTGGTACATAAATAGGCATAGTAGCTCCTACTATATATTCTAGTTAACCATCTGCTTAAAATGCCCTTGTCATTTTTTTTTATATTGCCACAAGAAATATATACACAAAAAATGTTATGAATGAGAATGACTTCTCTTATAAGACAAAAATTTGTGTAATAAAAGTATGTGCAAAAGAAAAAGATGACTACGAATTCCTTCAAACTACAAACTTATAATTGCCTAATACATTAAATTTTAGCATCAAAAGATAGGACCAATGTATTGGCAAGGAAAAGTGAATGAGAAGACATACAACTACTTATTGGCATCTAACTTTCAATGAACTACCAACAAGCAATATCAATAGCAAATTTTAAAAAACACAACTAACTAAAAGCCAATTCATCCTAAATAAAGCAACATGTCATTGATTTCATGCACTTTGTGAAAATAAATCACAAGCTTTAGGGTTGCAAGTTAAAAAAGAACCAAATAATCAAACAAGGATCTCCCGGCTTTAAAAATAAAGAAGATGACAAAAATATTCTATAAACAAAAAAAAAAGTTAAAAAATACATGAACAGCTTAGTGAAATATATATAAACATAAAAAAAATACAGTAACCTCATTAAAAAAGTGTTCAACCTACAAAATCAAGGGTTTAAAGATAATATAAATAACTGGAAATATATCAACGGGTTTTAAAAATAAATGATTAAGAAAATATTGACTATTTTTGTATCCATTCCTAATATAAAAAATAAGCAAATGTGGAAATTAGAAACTAGAATAAATTCTCTATCCGATGAGGCTAACCTCACCTGATTAAGTAAACAAAATAAGTAAATTCAAAACCTTTAAGTAGAAAATGTAGGTATGAACTTTAGTAAAATTATAAAATTGTCTCTAATTAAATAAATGAAATAGGCTTTGGTTTGCTCATTTTGTTGGTTCTAACTTTGGGTTTTCCTTAACTATTGAAACATTAGCATGACATAAAAGTTGATAATGTTGCAAAGGAGGGAGTTTCACTTTTTGAATGCTCCCTGAAAGTGTTAAATTGATTAATTTGAGCTCATATGAATAGTTTAATATGATCATGAGATTGACCTCTCCCAAGTTAAAGAAATGTAATCCAAGAAATTGAAAGGCGAAAGAATACCCTAATGATCATCACTACCTCTAGAGTATCATAGCCATAAAGAACTAATAAAATGTGATAACAAAATTATTGTCTTGTTGGGATCTTAATTCCCTCCCTTTAAAGCCTTAATAATTTGGCACCGCTACAAAAAGTTTCCAACATGATATGGTGACAAAAAATAATGGTAGAAAGGGTTGATCAGGGGAAGTCAATGTTAATGTATTATGACTCTATGAAGGTGACACAATAAGGAAGGGATCCATGCCCTAACGAAATAAGAAAGTAAATAAAAGGGACTCCATCTGAAGAGTGAAGCACCTAAAATAATTTAAAAGTTCCTCAATAAATATCTTTTTTATGTTATCTAATCAATTAAAAACATCCTGTAATTAGACACATAATAACACTTTTACATGCATTTTAAGGGTTTCTTATTGGTTTGAACCATGCTTATAGCTTCATAAACATCAATATTTTATGAAGGTTATCGAAACTAAATAAAAAAAATACATACAATACAACCCCATGAAATTAGTGGATTAGATTTTCAAGTAATTTTCTATAAACTTCTAATAAGATCATTAAACTAATTGGAGCACCATTTATATTGAGTTGGGGAAAGAGTAGCAAGCATAAAAATAAAAGATTCTTATCTACCCAAAATTGAAAAATAGAAGTCAACTTCTTGAGGAAAAGTTCAATTCATAAGTTAACTGTAATAGAAACTACATAACTACTACAAGATTCCATGGAACAATTATTGAGTAAAAGAAAGAAATATAAAAAGAAGTCAATATTATAGAAGGAGAATGTCTACTTGTTTTTTTTATTAATTTTATCCCTACTACATATGCATCATTATATTGTATAGAGACAAACAAATTATAGCATGAGTTAAAGGACAATTAATGCACTAGTCAATATATACCAACTTTGATGTCCTTGTCTCCTTCGAAGGATCTATTAAAAGTCAAAACTCTCAATAATAATTCCTACAATAAACAAACAACTATATATAGAGTATGGAGGAAAGCTTTGAAACCTTTTCAAACATGTACATGATATCCCCCTTTTCTTCAATTCTCTCCCTTTGCCAATTTGACCTCCAAACTGATTCTGAACACCTTGATGCCCTCTTAGCCAAATTTTATGTCTCCAGCTGTTAAGGACAATGTAATGCTTACAAACAAAAATATAGTACTTCAAGCAAATCCCTCGCCTAGCAAAATCTGATCTACTAAATGTGTTAACCGACACTGCCCACCATTATGTGCCACCCGCTATCAACTCCATTCCACATTTGGCTCACTTCTATAGAAACCCACCATAAATTTTCATCTTTATCGTTGAGGTTCCATTAAATACTACTCTTGAGCGCCATGTATGTAAATCCCTAAAAAATTGTAATAAAATCCTAATATAATTATATCAGAGTGGTATTTAAAATTATTGGATGTGCTTTGAAATTTATGTTATATATGTATAATTTACTAACACTAATCCCAAAATATATCCAATAAATTTCAAGCAAAACCATCTTGACATTTTTTTTTTAACATTAATGCTGAAGCCGAGATGCACGCACACAACACATATGCATGACTCGAAAATAAAACCTTATAGTTAGAGAGAAAGCTCACAAGCAATAGAATAAGGAGAGTTGCTTTTGACATAATTTTTTCAGATGACATACAGTGAGTATAAAAAATAAGTCTGGTTGTTATACTTATAAATGCAACCTCCATACACTTCAGTTTCAGCATCCGGTTCAATCATAACAAGCACAATACTATGTGATGGTGTGTATATAATGCATCAACATTTTATAAATAAAAATAAAACTAAATTGAGATACTCTCTAACTTATCCTCTTTACTACCCATATAATAGCAAAAAGCAAGTTTGAAGCCTTCCTGGGAGATTTACTATAAGAAATCTAAGAAACCTTGTCAAAATCCTTTGGAAGAATGAGATCACAGTACTTATTAGTGCTTGCATCTTTACATCTTTGACATATTGTTGTGATCTGCAAAAATTATTTGCTAGTAACTTGAGCAGCGTATCAAGTAATTACTAAAAAGAAATGAAATAACTATTAGCACATAGCAGAAAAATGGATACAAAATCAACAATTCCTAACGAAATGGGTTCAAAGTCCCCTAATAAAATCAATATATGTACAACATAAATTCTGCCTAAAGTGTTGGTGGGTTTGTTTTCAATTAAAGCATAATGATTTAAGGACAACAGGACACTTTCAAAAATTCTACCGACTTATTGTGCAAATGCCCATATTTCTTCTGAGAGTTTGGATATTCTAAAGTGTGAACCCTACCCACCCAGTGCTTTAATGTCCTAATTTCTTCTGAGTTAGGATATTTTAAAATTTTATGATCGAAACAAAATACAAACTCATAATACAATAAATAGTGTTCCCATTATCAAAATGCTTGTACTAAAACATAGAATTCTATATCACAAATACTTTTCATATGCCTTCTTCAAAATTTTCCCTAAAAAGAGCTATAGGATGCATCTTCTTTGCTTAATAATCTTCCAGCACCTAGTCGATCATACGAAACTTCAAACACCACATCAAAATCAACAAACTTTTAGATGCATTGGTTAGTCCCTTTTTTCTTTCAACAAAGCAGGATCAAAAAAGTCAGGCATATTAAATTGTCAATTTTCTAATTAGAGACATAAAAATACTAATCCCCACAATAAAAGTCAATAAAAAGTAATCAATTCATGAAAATATCAAATATCATAAAAATTAGCATGTTTCTGTGAATCATAAACTATTTTAACTATATACGTATAAACCATACCCATATATAATAAATCCTGAAGAGATAACAATTACTGTTACAAACATCATTTCCTCATATTCAAGCACAACTTCTCAATTTGTAAAATCCCAAATAATCAACTCAAATGCTCCAATTAATCATTTATTATCCTATAATAGACTAAAATACTATTAAAATACCTAAAAAGAAGTTTTCCAATATAAAGGTCATAGAAGGTTGTTTATTATCCTCATAAATATCCAAAGTGCATCAATATTGCCAAATAATATCACAAACCTTTTAAATTACATCACAGGCAGCACTTGAATTTAAACTTTTACAATTACATCAGCATAAACATCAAATTTTTTATGTCTATGATTTCCTAAGAATTATTGCTAAAGATAATTAATTGTCCATCAAGTTGATTAATCTACCTACAACATAATTAACATTCAATTAAATTAGTTCACATTTTAATTGGATTCTACTTTAAGTTCATGTGCATCAACATGACCTCTAAATTATAGATTCTAGTTTTAACTAGTTTAATATCATAGTGGATCCAATTTACTTATTAAAAAACTCATTATATTGTTGTTGCAATATATTCAAAATTATATTTTGTTCACTCTATTAAATTACTAAAATAATTAACCACACTTCAAGTGATATGTTGACATAATCTAAAGCTTTGCGATCAATATGATGCATGATAGCTTAGGATTTAGGTTTTTAATTCAACTAATACAACACACAACATGATTTTGTGCAAAGGAAAAGTGAAAACCAGCATATTACAATTGTCAATAAAACAATAAAAATAATATCATCAAGCCTTTATCGCACCACTTGGGTCAACTAAATGAATTTTTTTCTCCATTGAAGGATTATCAATTAAACCAATTACTTAATTTCTTTAATAAAGAGGAATTTTTTGAATTTTAGATAAATTCGTAATGAAATGATAAAAAATACTAAAGAATTTCAACAAGAAATTGGTACAAATTTAAATTAGTAATCAAATTAGTTAATTTTCACAAACTAGATTTCCGACATCACCTTTCACTTAAAATCAAGAGTGCTAAAGAAGCTAAAATCATACTATATGGATGAAATAAAACAAAGAAAGAAAATACGAAAGCAAGAAAAATCAAGCCTCACGGACATAAATGGATATGACCTCTCTCGAAATCAAGCATTCACACTTGTACAACACTAAGGAATAATGTAGTTCACTTACGCACACATGACTGGAACTGAAAATATAAATTTTCATTAAGCCAAAGTTATCAAGTTAGATGCGTCAAAACAAATATTAATAATCCTCATAACCTATATTAATAAAAAGAATGGTATAAACTCAGTCTAAATTAAAATTTAAATTAATTTCATTAATTTTAAATTTCCAAATCAACACAACTATAGCAAGAGGTTCCACCAACCATAATGCCACCTCATTTGAAATCAAGCCAAGATAATTCAAACTATCACCGCCCAACAATGATCAAATATCCAGCACAAAGAAAAATCCACTAGTCAGAACACTGGTACTCACTTAAAAAAAAGGCTTTTTTTTAATTTAATGAATATATTCTAATCCATCACCTCAATCACAACTTAACGGCAATCTAAAATAGATATCAATCTCCTAATACTCCAAATAGCATGAAGATATAATGTAATATACCATAACTTCTTAAATCAATTTTTAAACTTAACCTAAATTAAATCAAAATTGAAATCAAACCAACCAAATAGAGTAACTTATAATTAAAAAAAAAAAATACAACGTTTCTTGTGCAATAAGATAAAACCCTTTTAGGCCATCATCATTGCATGTCCTCAAGTATAAAAATAACAAGTAAAATAAACCAATTAATTTATAAAGTAAATTATTGCACAAAAATTAATGATTTATATGATACTTCTGCTGAGCAAAAATGCAAATATTTTCATCAACCTGCCTATGAAAACATGACAAATAGACAACAAAATTCACAAAAGGATCATTTTAGATTCATCATTCTGAGGGTATGTTGTATAGAACTCCATGGGCATTTAGCTTTTTAAGCAATAAAGAAAATAATAATCTAATCCACCTCAAGCAAACATATATGTTACCCAAAACAATACAATATGGTAGGGATCTTCATGTTCATCATAACAAAAGTTAAAAAAAATAAATTTGCATAAAATGACTGTTAAAATCGAAACCCAGAAAACAAGAACTTGGATTCAAGAGAATGAGACCAACACTAAGATGCAATGATGAAAGCCCATTATTATGCATCCTTATCAACCATGAATCCACAATAACTATTTTTTCCTCATTATATATATATATATGTATATATGATTAGGAGAACATTAAATAAATTTAAAAGATCAACATGTGAAGGCTACAGAAAAGAGTGATTAAACATGCTTGTGCTTTATTCATCATTAAATTTAAACGTGCAAGCCTAGTTGCTTCAATTTTAGACTTTGATTCTACAATTAAAAGTTTTTCACAAAGATATTACTTCCCATATGGTCCCATCCCTTCCATTATATTTTTCTTAGGAGAGCAAAATTTTATTTTTTATCAGCAGCGAGATCACCAGAAATTTCAAGACAGCAATCCAAGCTCGACAGACAAAAAACTACCAGAACTATGTGAAAAAAAAAAATAATCAGAAATTAAAAAAATAGTAAAATTTTCTTCAGAGAGAATGCACCTTTGAATCTTCTTTTTTTTTTTTATCTCATCTCCTCCTTCTATTAGATTATGTTAGCTTTGCCTCTTCCTTGACATAGCCTTTTCCTTGAAACACCTCCTCAGGAGCAAGCATAGCTGCATCTGAAACGGCAATAGGTGCAATCTGTAGAAAGAAGTTTAATTATCACTTCCCTCATTCAGATTCTAGAAGGACCAAGATAGTTCAGAAGTCAAAAATACTCTTCCATAGCCAAAGTAGGAACATTTGCCTTTATTAACATCTCTTCAATGACCTGTAGATCAAAATGTGCCAGTAATACATAGCAAAAAGATTTGTTGAATGATACATTAATAAAATAGAATACTTATCAAGTTGCATACTGGTTTAGTTGCAATACAAAAATGAGCTAATGCATCCAACTTCAAACAAAGCCTTTTAAATAATAAACTAGCCTGTATTAAAAAAATGTAATCACAAAAAGGTAATCAGCATCATCATTGAAACGTATAATAAGAGGAAAGAAAATAAAATGTAAAGTAAGACTTCAAAGGTATTAAATACAACTAAATCTTTTTCCAAATGCAGTTTTACTAGCACTAGGATATCTACAAGTTCTATGAGCATGATTATCACCGTAGCCAAGACTCTAGTACATGGTAAAGTGCATTGGATTAAAGGTACTTCTCATATTAGCAAATCGATCTACTATGAAGTTTGACAGATCTATTAAAGGTTGATAAAATACTTCACAAAAGTGTTCGCCTGCTCAAATCCATTAAAATTCTGTAAACACTTTCAATGCCTGCTATATAAGTTCATCTTTGGGTTTAAATACCTAGAATATATAATGTTAAAGAACCTGGTAATAATAACAAAATAACTTCTAAAATTTAACTAAGTTGATCAAGAGAAATCCTTCGAAAGAAATATGTGATAAGAATATCA
>JAJBZI010004546.1:0-13911 GCA_021234465.1 Dendrobium hybrid cultivar
TAAACAAACGATCACGAATGACCTGTAATCGAGACGAGTGATGAGTAGCTTGTCAAACGCTCGACTCATTTATATCACTACCAAAAAAAGTAATGTAAAATCAAGCATATTCTCACTCATCATTCAAAGGCTAAATTTTGTAGTTAGAGTTGCTTGAATATGATCTAGATTTAAAATTAAAAAAGGGTAGTTAAGCTTGCCAAGTTAAGATATTTTTTTTTTAGAACTATATATGAAGAATTTCAAAGCATAAATTAAACTTCTTATACACCTATAAATACTTACACAAGTACCCATTAGCATGTATCTTGTAGGTTGCTCTCGGGTCAAGTACAAGGAGGATTCACTCCACTCTCGAGATAACCCACTTGAGTAACTCACTCGAGAGCTTAAAGGAGCCTAGCGTACCAGGACCAATTACGACCTCCGAATGATTTCCTCCTCTGCATGAAACAGCGTCCTTGTAAGTTTTTTACCGAGCCAGATAATTCTTTATCCATCTAAGCCAGAGTCAAAACTCTTTTACTTGGTCTTCTTAGGACCTAGGAAAATATGACATTCCTCAGCCAAAGATTTCATCTTTATGCACAATTAAAATCTCCTCTCATGCACTACTTGCCCTTCGATCCCTGCAGGGGTGACTTTGATTATACCCAACACTTCTTATCTGTTACATCTAGACAACACTCGCCCTCTTTTTATTTCGACAGAAGGATCTCCCACTGTCATTCGCCCACAATCCGATATGCTTATCTAGTTTTCAATCAGCTTAGCACCATCAAGTCATCAGCATAGATCGATGAGATAGCTTTACATTAAAGCTTCAACCTCATTCCCTTTGGAACCCTATAAAAGTCGGTGGGAAAAGAGGGAGGGAAGATTTGGGATCATTAAAGGAATGAGAAGATAAATATTCATTAAAAAGCATTGTATTGCCTACATTATCTTCAAAATGCATAACATTTGCTTCATAATTTAGAGCCTAATTTCCTCATTATTTTTATATGTCTAGCTTATATAATAAATACTCTATATATATTTCCTTCACCCGTCAAACACTTATTTTCTTCTCCTCTTCTTATATTTGGGCTTCCACACATCCCCTATAGTGGTCCTCATTTGATTCGAGTTGCCAAGTACAGCTTGATATCATCCTCCAAACAAAACTAGATCCAACATCCTTTTAGGTGCGGTGAGTATGGAATGATGCCCAAGGTAAGAAAATTGTCACGTGTCAACCCCCTTGAGGCCCAGGGGACACCATGAATCCTGACTATAATGCCTCTTAAAATCCACTCAAGTATATTCATTGCTGCTAATTAATCGATGCAAATAGTTAGCACCTTTGAAGGACGATCTAATCCAGATGACCACTTGGAATCACCGGATAAAGCCCATGTTTTAGGTCTAATTATTAATGCTACTTGCCTTCGGGCGGGAGATGAGAACCTTGGTTCGATAACCAAATGAACTGATGAAACTCTATCATAATCGATTAGTGCCTTCTCCAAATTAACCCTGGAGTAAAAGTACCTCTCAAATTCAAAGTATCTCACCTAGAGAATTACATAGGTAAAATAGATCTCTCAGGTCATTGTGACTTTCGAGTCCATACCTTCCATCATCAATCTCCCCCGTTTCTTCTTTATTATCTTGAAGGACACAACACTAAAGTGGTTCACTCGCCTACCCATTGGGATAATCACCTCCTTTTCTAAATTTAGGCGAGCCTTTGTCACATAGTTCACCAATGCACAAAGGTCTTGAGGAGTTCACAAGTTCTGCTAAGAATGAGGAAAGAATTAGACAAACCGTTGAGAAGCTTCATATTATGATTCCAAAAAGAAATGCTTAATGTTAAAGACCTTGAACTGACGGTAGCTCAAGCCGCCTTGGCTGAGGGACTCAAAGAATGCCCTTTCCAATACACATTGGGCCTTCAATAACTGTGAACACTAGCAAAACTATTGGAGCTCATGAAAAACCATGTCCATGCCAAAAATTTTAATCAGGTGTTTGAGCCTAACTCGATCACCTCGTGTCATCATACCCCCATGAGGAGTTTTCCTTTTGTGAGGATTACAGAGAGAATAGAACCACACATAAGAAGGAACCAGACACCAAATCTCCAACATGATAGGAGATGTCATATTCTTATGTTTCACCTTTGCACCTGATGTTCCTGGAAGTCAGAACACATCCTGACTAAAAATCATAGAAGCATATAGAGACGGCCTCAAGAGTACCACATATAACCTACTACGAGTGTTTATGGCTGAGCTTGTGGAAGCCATCTAGAATAAGGAATTCTTCATGCCACTGCCACTTATGCAGATTGGTAGTGCTCGTGACACATTCTCATATTGTGCATTCCACAAAGATCATAGTCATGACACTAAGGAATGCCAACACTTATAGAGCCTAATCGAGGAACTCATTAAGAAAGAAAACTCAAGGATATATGCTCTCCAATCTAAAGAGGCGACTCGGAAAGGCCCTAGTTGAAGAAGCGACTGGCGAGCTAAGGATAACCTAGTCTATTCACATTGTAGGGGCCATTCTCACAATCATGGGGGGTGACCGATTGACTGCTCCTACCATTCCAAAGAGCTTACACATTAGGGAAGTCGATGTTGCCTCATGTTCATCACCGGTTGGAAACAAATCAGTTACCTTTCATTAAAAAAGACATGCTATCTAAATGTAACCCCTTTAACAAAACCATTATCATTATATCCTTTATCGCTAACTTTTAGATCAGCATTATCTTCATAGATACAGGGAGTTTGATAAACATAATATGTAGGCCGTCTTCAGTAAGATTGAATTGCTTGCTTTTGAACTCGACCCTACTTCCGGACAACTTTACAATTCTCAGGGAATGTAGGGAGCCCAAGACATAATTTCCCTACCCATCACCCGGGGCTTGGGAAATCATTAGTATACCACCACCATGGTCAAATTTGTTATAGCCAATGCTTCCTCTTCCTTAATAATGTATTAAATAGACCATTATTGAATACATTCTAAGCTATGGTATCCACATAACATATCTCTATTAAATTCTTGGCCAAATGTAAGGAGATCACGATAAGAGGTAATCTTACTAAGTCGTGCACTTGCTACCTACGGGTAATAGGTCTAATCGATGCCCCCAAAAAGATCCTATTGCTATACACTGAGTGAGAACCAAACCACGAAATAACTAAAGCCTTCGATGAAATACTTGCTACAAAGGACTAGCCAGGAAATCTCTCAAGATCAACACCACATTTAGCAGGGAGCATCGCGATAAGTTAATGCAAGCTCTTCATGATAACCTCGAGATATTCTCACAGATGGAAGCATACATGAACATTATTAGAGAAGAAGTAACTTACCACCAGTTGAACATTTGAAAGGGCACTCACGCCATGAAGCAAAAAAATCAAGAAATCTATAACCCTACTCATCAAACCTATTCAAGAAGAATATAATAGCCTATTCACGACTCGCTTCAACATAGAAGTCCAATACTTATACTGGGTCTCCAATGTTGCGATGATCCAAAAATTGATTGAAAAATGGAGAATGTGTGTAGATTTCACTAATCTGAACTCGGCCTACTGCAAAAACATCTACTCGCTCCTCAGGATTGATTCCTTAGTCAACTCTGCGGTGGGATATCCTGTCATAAGCTTCTTAGATGAATTCTCATGTTATCACCAAATCAAATTGCATCTCGAGGACTGTCAAAAACTACCTTCATCACTATAGAAGGTCTTAACTACTATAAGGTCATGCCTTTTGGCCAAAAAAATGTTTGAGCAACCTACCATAGAATGATGAATAAAGTATTTAAGGACCAGAGAGGAACATTGAGGTTTATGTGGATGACCTCCTAGTCAAATGTGAATTTTTTGATCAGCACATTAAAGACTTACAAGAGACCTTTCACACTCTCAAATAGTATGACGTGAGATTGAAACTTCTAAAATTCACCCTCAGAGCTGGAGAAGAAAAATTCTTAGCATTTCTTCTCACACTAGATTGAATCAAAGTCAATCCAAACAAGGTATAAGCCATACTTAATATAGATGCGCCGAGAACACCAAAAGGTCCAACAGCTTACTAAATGGATTACCGGCTCAATAGATTTATCTCTCAATAGGGAGAGATGTGCACCCCTTTTTAATACCCTTAAAAATGCCATGGATTTTCTTAGGGAGACAATTGTGAAGTCTCCTTCCATCAACCCAAAAGCCTCCTCCCTTTGTTGTCGATTCTCCAAATCCCTTGGCTAGCTGAAAACTTACTACTATACCTGTGAGTGGGTGAGGACACCATCAGATCTGTACTCATTCGAGAGGTGGGTGCAGGGATCATCTTAAAAAGTTCAATCAAAATAATGCTCACACAAGCTGTGGAATTCAAATTCCCAATTACCAAAGCAAGCCGAGTATGAAGCATTGCTTGCAGGAACATGATTCACCCCGAATTAGGGGTCACTCTCCTTAATTAATGTTTACTCAAATTCCCAACTTATAGTGAACCAAATCAGTAGGGGGTACAAAGTTAGAGATGAAGTGATCTCTAAATACCTGCTCAAAGTCAAGGCCTAGATAATCAAATTATAGAACTTCAAAATTATGGAAATTCCTAGAAATCATAATTAGTTTTCCGACCTCCTCTCCATGCAAAGGAGTATCAGTGAATAGCCTGCCATATGAGTATTTACACTGGCTATTATTGGGGAAAAAGTAGTGGCCCAAGCAGGGTCCAATTCCCCAACTCTGCACTCCACGAGTTGGATGGACCCCCTACATTAATTATCTCAGAAGAGAATCCACTGATCCTAGAGTTGACAACCTACAATGATTCAAAGCTAAAGTAGTTAACTACCTGATGATTGGAGATCTCTTATTCAAAACATCGACCTCCTCACTTAATCTCAAGTGTGTCCAAGAAGATCGAACAAAATATATGCTGACCGAAATATATTCATGGGAATGTGAAAGCCATTCACGTGGACACACCCTCACCTATCAAATCCTTAGAAAAGATTATTTTTGACCTACCCTAAGAAGGGACACCAAAAACTTTTCTAGGTGATGCATACCATGTCAAAATTTTGCACCCATATAGTTGCAACTGTCTCATAAACTGCATGCGATAATAAGCCCTTAAACATTTGCCATGTCGGGGATGGACGTACTAGGTCCTTTCCCACAATTTATAGGATAGATTCATTTCATCCTAATCATGATCGAGTGCTTCACTAAGTGGATCGAAGCTAAGGCACTTGTTCGCATCACTTCCACCAACGTAAGAATTTTTATTTGGACAGGAATCATCTGTCGTCACAGGATTGCTTCATCACCATCACTAACAATGAACCACAATTCTACGACAAAAGTCTTAGGGAGTTTTGTAATAATCAAGACATCCGTCTCAAGTTCATGTATGTTCACCATCGTCAAACCAATGGATAAGTTGGAGCCACTAATTATATCATATTTAACCATCTTACGAAGAAGATTGAAGGAGCTAAAGGGAAGTGGGATGAATTACTCTCTTTCGTACTCTGGGCTCTTAGAATAACTCTGTTGACAGCAACCAGTCACACCACTTTCTCACTATCCCATGGTATGGAGGTCGTGCACCCGATAAAGTTCAAACTACCAAGTCAGAGGCTACTAATAGCGACCATAGCCATGATCAACAAGTGGGAAACATCCAATTATAAAGGTCTCTAGACAACTCCAGACTTGTTCAAGGAGCTTCAGGCACAAGCTTCCCTTCGTCAGTAGGAAATCAAATGAAGAACCACTAAATAATACAATTTTCATGTCAAAGAAAAAAATTCTTTTGATCAAGCAAATTAATCCTAAAGAAAATAGAAATAGTCGCTCACCACATCGCTCTTGTGAAACTGGCCAGCACTTGGGAAGAGTCCTACATCATCAAGAAGAATGTTGGTCCAGGAGCTTACTAGTTACAGAGCCACAACATAAGTAAAATACCCAGGATATAGGTGCTAGCAACCTCAAGACATTTTATCCACAAGGGACATATCTGTTTAAATGCACATATCATTTTATGAACGATTTAACATCCTACTATTTGGAAATAAAAACACTTTCCACAACATAATCAAAGGCACATGCCTAATAAACAAAACTTTTGAAACACTTGGGGAACTAGGGATACTGAGTCTGAGAGAAAAGATTGGACTACTCCTTCAGTCGACCTGAGGTCCCCAGGAACTCAAGACATGCGTGAACGATAGAGCCTCCAACACAAAGGAAAGTCATCTTTCTAGCCAGATCCTCACTTTTATCCCCCATCACGTGACTAATGATAAAATAATCTTTTTAGAATATAAAGAAGAACACCTCTAACTAAGTTCATCCCCTTTGAAACACACTAGATTTTTACCTCTTGAACTACTTAAAAAAAATTAGTTAATTTTCCTATCGATACTCACCAAATTTTGATAGCTAGAACGTTAACGACATTCGATTCGCTTCCTTTTTCTATCCCCAATAAATTTTTTTTGACCATATGATTAAGATTCACCTTAAATCTTTGTTGAATGATGGACACCCATGATTGTTGAATTTAACACTCATCTATGACCTATCGAATCTTAATCCTCTCAATCATACGACCACTTGTCAATCACCTGAGAGGCATGAGGATGTTCAATCTCCCTCCAAATTGAGAGAAAGGGTTAGGTTATTCCCTGAAGCGAGCTGAGGCCCCCAAGCACTCAAGCGAGCTGAACGCCAAAGCTCCCAACATGAAGAAAATTCAAAAAGCCAACTCTTCACAAAACCCCTCCTTTTATCCTTCTCCATTGAGTAAATAAAGAAACTATAGTCTAAAGCTTGATTCATTTTCTCTCAATAGAAATGTAAGGCTACACACTTATCTATAAGATATTCATCCTATGCTCGAGGAGCTGGGGCATACGAAGAATCATATTGATTGAGCATATAATAAAATACTCGTCTCTATTTGTTGGAACAATAATCTCATTTTGTATGGAGCACTCACACAAAACTTCAAACTTATTGACGACTCATCCATTTGAAGTAAGGGTCTCTTGAACAAAATAAAAGAGATATATATAGAGAGAGAGAGAGAAGAGAGAGAGAGAGAGAGAGAGAGAGAGAGAGAGAGAGAGAGAGAGAGAGAGAGAGAGAGAGATGGAACAATGTCCCCAAAAGCTATATAAGTGATAACAATCCATCTTGATTTCATATTTTGAAAGTTATTCCATATTTCTACATGCATCACTTTACACATAACTATCATTGCATATTCCATATTTACGAAATCTAATCCATTTATCAATACAATTCCTTCATGAGATGGAGTCAAAATGGTCAAAGAATCTAAACACCCATTTCAACCCTCCTCGTATGAACTTCCCCCATGTAGATAACCTCGTCAAGTAGGGAAAGAGCAATATCCACCCTCATTTCACCGCACTCGCATAGGCATTAGGAAGCGTAACATTAGACGATGTCCTCGAATTTGTCCAAATGACCATGAGCGAATCTTGCAAGACATATCCTTGCTTGACTCATTCAAATAGAAAATTCAATTCTTTTCATCCTGAATTATCAGAACTGGGTAGAGTACAATACTCACCTGAACTACTGAATGAGATGATTAGGACAAAACATACAAGTGAAAGGAAGGAGGTAGTGTAACACCTCATTGCATCAACTCTGGCTCTAAGTCTTTCTTTATCATGTCCTAGAATAAAGGTTAGCACCAAATTTTCTCCCACATCAATAAATTATTTATACCTAAAAACTAATATTCAAAAATAAGAAGCATCTTCTTTCTCTCTTTCACCTCTAATGCCATAAAAACAAGAGATGTCAAGCTCACATTGACCGATCTTCCCACTGGTCATTAGAAAATAAGATCAACCTTTGTGCACTCTCTTAATCATATCCATTAGGATGATCATTTAATGATACCACAATGCATCACCCTATTTATAGGCAAGGAGACGCAAAGCATCACACTTGAATCACCTTAAATAAGAACATCAATCTGTCACTTCTGAGGAATCTAAAAAAGATGTGTAAGTATAAATGCGACGTGTGCCACCTAAGGTAAACCATACCTTTCCCTTAAAATATTTCACAATTTAGTGCCTATAAAATGGAGACTATCTATGTTGGAAGATCTCAATCACATTGGTCACATTAGATCCATGAACAAAATCCTTAGCTACTATTAGCTAACTCCTCCCCTTTGCGATGAAATCTATATTGAGTAGCATGCGAGCCTCCAACATGTGGCAAGTCTTACGTGCCCAGGTGTCTAGGCAACTACAATCCTGAACATCATCATTCACAAAAAAAGCCAGGTATTTTAACTGACTCCCCACTTTCGCATGAACTCTGCATTCCTCAATAGGTAGCAAGTCTTATGTGCCCATGCATTATAGGTGGCTAGGCATAATGCCACTATGGGACACTCCTCCCTACTATACGTAAGACTCTATCTTATATGATAGTTAATGATGCTTATAAAGGGCATCTTGCTATCGCTCTAACTGACATGATCCATGATGAAAGGAAGAGCATGTGAGATTCTAGAGTCATTCTCTTGAGGTAGACAATGATCTCGTTTCCAAAAAAATGATAACCAAAGCCCCATAAAGGATGGAAGGTACTTAATTATCACTCAACCACTATCCAACCTTATTGTATAGATATACAAAAGCACACACACACATATATAAAGAATAAAACAAATATAAAAAGAGGGAGAAGGCTAATGAATACACAAACCAAAATAATTTTTTTTTCTATTAACATCAAGATTACTCTTACAAAGGGCTAATGTGCTCTATTTATTAGTCAAACTCATGCCATCACTCCATTCCTCACTATCACTCTTAGGGAACTTCCGCAAGAAGCAGGAATGATTGACAAAACTTGAGTTGTCATCCTTAAATATGAGCTTCCTAATGCAGTCAATAACATTGTCGAGGTATGTAACTATGAATCCATATCTTCAAGTTCCATTCCACTAAACCCATGAGATGTTTCATTCATCCTTCCAGATAAGTCAGCTATAATTGCCTCAATCGATTCTTTAAGAATGGTAAGGTCAGCAGCCGCCACCTTTGCTTGATCCTTAGCCTCGATGACAGAACTAGCCTCAGCCCTGGCCAGTTCCAACTCAAAATAGTGTCGTTCTTGCATTTTGACCTTATTGCTCTTCAGTTGCCTCATCTTGACAATAGTTTCATTCTAAAACTTCTTTCTCTCACTAAAGGCAAACTCAATATGCCACCCCCTTTCTTCCTCTTGAGCCAACTTCTCCTCAAAAACCAAGAACAAGTGGCCAAATGATGCACCTTCTACTATACATCCGTTAATGAGTTCATCAGTGATTAGGTAAAGCTTGGAGGATCCATCTCTGAGATAAATCATCTTAATAAGGGGTCATGGATGATATTTCAATTATTAAAGAACCAACTGAGCTCTGGCGGAATGTCCTGAGCCCCATATACGGGCTCCTCTTCCTCACCAGACAATAAGTGACCCTCAAATGCTTCAGGAGGTCCCTTCCCCTCAATCGTCTCTTTTTTCAGAGTTGTTAACATGGTTGAAGTAGACTCATCATCATGAACAGGTAAGTTTACAACCACTACATCTTCACCAGAGGATCCTGCCACCTCCTTACCTTGTAGAAGCGGCAGAGCTGGATCATTCTACTCCTTTGGCATTCGCAATATTTTTGTGTGGGAAACTCATAGCTCAAACCAGCTCCTACTTCTATCGATCTCTTTCGGTAAATGTTTGGATAAGTCCCATCAAGAATCAAAGTTTTTCTCTCTCAACCTCATAGCTGCCTCCACGACGCCAGACAACATTGCCAAGCTTATCGGGAATGTGTAGCAAGCAGCACCCTGAGCAAGAAAAATAAAGACAAGTTTAGATAAAACCTATGCACTCATGAGAATAGAATTAACATGCCATAGAAATGCTTGAAAACGTTAGGATACCGTATATGGTGAAGAACCATAAGCAATTCATTCTTCACTGATGAAAACACTACCTTCTCTCCAATGGATAACTTTGGAAGGGCTAGCCAATCCTTTGACAACGAGACCAACACAATCAACACTCTCTAGTTAGAGAAACACCCAATGAGAACAAACTTCACCTTCTAGTATGACACCTTATCGCCAAACCACTCATCCTCCCTGCAATGTGTAAGAACCAGATGAAACAGTCCTGAGAGATCTTCAACATGAAGGCATGCCCTAAAGACATTCAAGGACCAGGGAAAGTATTGTTTGCATAATAAAGAAGCAATAGAAATTACCAGTTCGGTAATAATTGTGTGGGAACCTCCCCATAAAAATTTAAGTCTTCCTCAATCTCAGGGCACAGAGGAAACCTCATTCCCAACTTCAAATTATCAATAGGGATCACAAACTCCCCTTCCAACCCCGAATTCAGCCTCACTTCTTCATTCGTCACCCTAACAATAAAATCATCATTAGAAAAATAGAATGCCCTAAACATGTAGATGACACTCCTCGGTCGATCAACTTAACAAAGTTCTTATCTTTAAGGATCTTACTCGCACATCTACACTAACCAGCCATCTCAATAATTTGAGAACCATGACTAAGAGAAAATAAGAAGTAATGGAGCAAACAATTTACCACTCTAGACCTATTGTTTCTATTTATATCCAAAGAAGATCAAAGCATAAGGCCCCAAGATGTCTCAAATCAAATTAAATGCAAGAAGATTTCACCTCCCACTTTCCTTCATTACAGGATCTGAATAGCCACAATGAATTCATTTCCTTTATCCAAGACACAATTGCCTTGCCGACCCATTGAACATAGAACAATCCATATGAAACACAAAACTTAATTCATACACAAGCTGACATATTTGAACTTGTTGAAAAGAAATAAAAAAATTAGCCAATACAACGAATAATCCAGAAGTGCTCCAATATAGGGTCTATCTCCATATTCGATGTCAGTCCCTACATCTGATCATGGTACTCCACAATGAACTGGGAGTCTTGGTGAAAACTCTCTTGCTTGGTCTGCCCGATTAGCGCCAACAACTCAGCCTCTAGTAAATCAATGTGATGTTGTACAACTGCCAATTCCTCTTGTACGGAGGTGACTTCCTCTCCCTCACCCTTATTCTTTGCATCCGACTCTAGGGTCACCAATCCTGTGATAATTTTGTCCAATGAAATATGTCCAAGGGAAAGGGCGAGCTCGAAAAATACAATGCATGAGAAGGAGTTCAATAATCAATCAGATATTTCCCTAGTGGCTTGCTCCCCAATCACCTCTATAAGAGCCCCTGAGCAATGATAATAGAAATTCACTTACACTCCCTTGTGTGCTTTCAGGAAAAAAATGGCTAATCTTCTTCATCCTTCGATCCTTTAAGCCTTCCATCCATACCTCCCATAACAAAAATAACAGGAACATTTGTCCCCTCAATCCTTTAGGTGTGATGAAGTAGTCGATCCATTTTAATTGTCCCCTTATCATTAATTCGCTTTCTCTTTTGTAGAGAAGTGGTAGTCAAATCCATCAAATTGATGGACGCTCCTTTCTCTATTCCATAAACAATCCCACTCGAAGAAAAAGCCTCCTTGCTTGCACCAGCCCAAGAGCCGCTTACCTTCTTTGAAGCATCTCTCTGAGTAGCCCGACTTGTAGAAGAATTCATTTCCATGAAGTTGAACGAGGCTTATTGGTTGGAAAGAAGGGGCACATTAGATCCTAACCTGAAGCTATTAGAAGGCTATCCAACTTCTAGAATACGACACGTCAAAATCCATAAATGATTTGGGGTAGTTAAATTACATTTACTCATGCTCTCTTTGTTATTATTATTCTTGTCATTTATTTGATCTTTTTGACATTTGATTTTCAAAAGGTCACATAAATTGGGGAACTAAATGTACATTAGTAAATACTTGTGCACGTACCTATCCACAGGTATCTTGCAAGTTACTCTTGGGTTAAGCAGAAGGTGATTCACTCCACTCTTGGAATAACCCATATGAGGGACTTCTCAGGAACTGGAAGGAACCTAGTGGACCAGGATTGGTCACGACCTCCGAACTATCGTCTCCTTTTGTGGAGGAACCATCCCTAGAAGTTCCTTACCCAGCTAGACAATTCTTTATTTATTTAATCTAGAGTCAAGACACTTCAACTCGATCTTCCCAATACCTATGGAAATATGACATTTTCTTCCAAAGATCTCATCCTTATGCATCATTAAAATCTCCTCTAAAGCACCACTTATCCTTTGATCTTAGTAGAGGTGACTCTGTTTATATCCAACCCCTCTCATCTATTACATCTAGGCGATGCTGACCGTCTTTTTATTTTGGTGAAAGGACCTCCCGCTATGATTCGCCCACCATCATACACGCCTTACCTGGTTGCTGATCAACTTGGAACTATCAAGTCATTAGTATGGATCGATGGGATAGCTACACATTAAAGCTTCACCCTCCTTTCCTTTGAAACACTACAAAAAGGGCATGGATAAGGAGGAAATGAGGATTGGACCCCAAAAAGAATGAGAGGGGAAATATTAATTGAAAAGCATTATATCGTCCTCATTATCTGTAAATTATATAACTTTGGCTCCATAATTTAGAGTTTGAATTCCACATTATTCTTGTATTTATATCTTAGATAATGAAGACTTTACATATGTTCCCTTCACCTCTCGAACATTTATTACTTCTCCTCTTCCTATATATGAGCTTCCACACATCTTCTCTAATGGTTCTCAGCTGATCAGTATCTCTAAGTATGGTCTGACATCACCTATGAAGTAAAATGAGATCCAAAACTTCTAGGTCTTAATCTCCTAGTTTAAGTATGCATGACTTTTTAGTTGTGGTATGCCATATTATGCATATTGGTATATCTTTTCTATTCTTAAATGGATATAAATTATGCATATGTTGGAATAAAATTTATGGGGGTTTTCAATCCAATGATTCACTATATTATTTCTATTATTAAATCTGCATAGGTCTCAACATACCATCTCGAAAGACAGACTGATGCTCAACTATCGATCTAAAGATAGAAATTAGATTTATTTTCATGATCAAAGTCTACATAAAGAATGCAATTTTCATCCCAAGGAATAAATAAGTCATGTAAGTATAAAGTAAATGACTCCAATGAGAGATCAATGCAGTTCTACATACAGTTACTACAATATAGTGTACTGTGCAAATAAAAGTGTGTAAACTTATATGACATTCAAAGTACTGAAAGTAGTAAATAAACAAACACAGGATGCCCTCCAAGCAAGAAATCCACATCAAACCAAAACTACCATCGGCCTAGCCTAAATTAGAATGAGTTATCGTGGCAAACCATCTTTAATGTGTGAAAAAGGTTGTGTAGTTTAGATATGTCTGACATGGTTAATTGTATAAGTTGTTTATTATTGAATTTGTTTGTTTATTAAAGATCAATGGAGTGTTTTAGTTTAAATTTTGAAGTTTTAATGTCTTAGGATTTTATTAATTAAGTTTTAAAGTCTTTAATTTATTAATTTAAAATTTAAAGAACCATATTAGTTAATGACTCCTAAGAGCAGAAATCACCAACAAATAAATCTTAAGACTCATAATTGTAATGCATTCATTCCCACATATAGTATAAAATAATTGCATAGAGTCCTTTGAATTTGAGTAAGTCTTTGAATTAATGATTTAAGATAGTTATTTTGAAGAACCTGTTGATTAGAATAATTTAAATTTCCTTGAAGTGCTCCAAACTACAAATCCTAGGCCTTACAAATTTAATGCATGTATGCCCTCCAAAATGCTCAAACATATGCATAAAAGGCATTTCTTTTTGGTTTGAGT